>MU579904.1:5812291-5873033 GCA_024362625.1 Silurus asotus
ATATAATTAAAATGGTAATAATAATAATAATAATAATAATAATAATAATAATAATAATAATAATACTATGAATGGATGGATGCATAGAGGAAGGGATTGATAGATTAATAAAATGTTAACAATGAGGATACTACAAAACAAACAAACAAACAAATAACATTAGAATAAAGTCGGAGTGCGCGCGCTCCTGGTGACCGAGCTGGAATCTTTGAGCGGCATCCCCGTCCCGCCCCCTAGCGGTCGATCCGTGTCGCGATTGGTCGGTCTGTACAGAGGCGTGCTGCCTTGTTGCGCTCTGATTGGACGCTTCGGCGTCGCTCAAAATAACTGTTGCTACCATCAGCTCTTCAGTCCGGTGACAACTGCGCGTGAGGTTTCTTCTCAAGTATGCAGCAGCAGGAGCAGGAACATCATCATCATCATCATCATCAACAACAACAACAACAGCAGCAGCAGCAGGATCAGAATCAGGATCATCAGCAGCACGCGCAGTGGAGATGTGGAGGTGTAGAGATGTTCTCCAGGCTGGAGGTGGAGGAGGATTGAGCTCTCGCGCATTCCTGTGAATCCCTCCGCAGTAGAGAGAGAGTGAGTGAGTGAGTGAGTATGATTTCCTTTCACGGTCTTCTCCATGTAATCATCTGCTTTGATGATGATGAGAACAAGGATGAAGAGCGCGTTCGGAGGGTTATGCGTTAAAACGTCAGGAGGATCGATTATGGTCTTCACCATCATCTTCATCATCATATTATTATTTAATGGGTTTTTTTTTTCTGGATGGTGTAGTGATAACACCATCCAGGCTGATCATGACGCTCGAGCATTCCCACATCCTGTACTGTGTGTGTGTGTGTGTGTGTGTGTGTGTGTCTATGTTGCAAAAATATGTCTGAGATGCCATGATCACACCTGTGTGGCTGGTCAGGTTCTGCTGCATGTGCCTGGTTGTTGCAGTGTAATTCTGCTGTTCAGCACAGTCTCACACCTACGCACTTCAGCCTATTGCGTCGCAAACCAAAACAGAGTTGCAACACTGAACCGACTCTCTGACTCGGTTCCGCGCGCACACACGCACACACTTCCACAAAAAAAAGAGGAAGGGATCAAGCTCAATCCGAGATCAAGATCAGCCCCTGTGTGTGGGCTGAAGGGTCATGATGACATCATGTAGGTCATGGAGAGCATCATAGATGAAGATTCAGACCTTTGATGCTCCCGACTGCACACGAAACCCAGCAGAAGCCCACAAGGTGCAATTAGACTGGAAGACGACTGCTGGTGTGACTCACAGCCCAATCATTAAGAAGCGAAAATACCTTAAAAAAGAAGAAGAAGAAAACACCCTCGAACACGTCGAACCTGAAGAACGGCGTTCAAGGAGGGCTTGGAATTCCAGAGGAATTTTCACACAGCACTCTAATTACTGACTGGGTGACAAACATCTCAAGGCATGGATCATCTCAGGGCCTGCAGCTCTGCATCTCTGGAATAATCTCAGGCTTGATTTATACTGTACATCATATGTTCACGAGCACGTCACCATCATAAAGTGTGATATATCCCATATAACGAAGATCCCACGGGAGTTCCCTCAGGGTTCCCCCAGGGTTCTTCACATCCACAAAGGGATTTTACAGCATCTAGATGCCTTCCTAACACAGATTACGATTCATCGAGCATATCAGTGAAAACGAGGTCACATGATTGCTGAGATACCCCACCTAGATCATTCAGTGTCCATTTTTTGGACCGTAAATGAGACATCATCAGGAGGAAAATCCTGAAATCAACCGGAATCAAAAATTGGAGGAAAGAAATAAAAATGGAGCCCACACAAAAATAACCCCAAGCTCCGTTTCATTCCCTTCTCATCATCTCAGCCACCTTTTGCTGCACCCGGAGCTCCACTTCTTCTCTCTTTCTCAGCGTGGTTGCTTCTCTGGTGTTGCGTTGCACAATCGGGAACGCCACCAAGAACCTATTCGCGCTCGTTCAGGCTTATATAAGGTAGGAGGATGATTCATCGATTAAACCAAAGTTTAGGGTTTTTTTTTCCTTCTCATTCGTGGCCTTTCGAAAAAAATCGATCGTTACGGAGCAGAAACGTCGTCCTCCTTCCAAAGCTGTGATGAAAACCCTCAATCGGGTCATATTTACTACGCGTGCACCTGCCATACGTCCGTTCGGTCGGTTTCCGTAGGTGCATCTCCTAAAACTCTGTTTTTTTGCTGCACATATTTGAGAAGGTTGTTACAGGACTCCGGGGTTAAACATTAATAGAGCGTAAATACTGCTTGTATATGCAACATGGAGACTCCTGTGATTCACGCTCTGACCTACTCGGCTGCTCCAGCTACCAGTCAGACTTACTCCGAAAGGGGAAAATGTACGTCAGATGTATTGGGATGAAGGAGTCTTATGTGCTCTTTCTCCAAACTGACCACCAACTTGGAGGCCCTTGGACAACGTAGCATGAAATGTTGCATTTTCCAGACCAACGAGAACCAAACCTGTTCTAGAATAACATCATACCTGCACACAAATCCAGCTCCATGTTCTACAGGTTCTAGAGGTTCTTGGCATGGAAGATCTTGAGTGGCCTGCTCTATAGTTTTAAATAGTTCAACCCTATTAAACACCTTTTAGGGATGAATGTGAACTGAGGGCAGAGTCACATCATCTACATCAGTATCTGGACTTTACTAACACTATTGAGGTTGAATGAGATCTCCACCAAATCTAGTGGAACATCTGCCCAGGAAAGTGGTGGAGATTATAAGAGCAAACGGGGACTAAATGTGGAAAACAAACAATCTGGTGTCCGATATGAAGCTGGTTGTTACGTAGATCTCCGGACCCGAGTATCAACTTGAACCCCCCCACATTCTAAAGGTTTATCTCACTAATAGCTTCGTTCCCTCTGCAGCATCACCACTTAACAAAGCGCCGCCGAATCCGATATTGACGGACGTAACTCTTCTTTTTGTCATATTGATGAAAGCACTTCAGCTCGAAATAAATTTTGAAACAAAGGCTCGTCTATCGCTGTGTCAGAGAAGGAGAATTTATTCCTTTCATTCCGTGCGTTCGCTGTTTCTTGGTAATAAACCGCCTCGAACTTCTTCCAACCGTCCAGTTTCAAAATGCCTTCAAATTATACTCGAGTTTCCTGAACAAAAGCGATGGACGCGTTTCGTCTGGTTTTATGCATTTTAGATCCATTCGATTGTAATGGGATTTGATCGCTTGGTCGGAAAGGCATTGGATTTCCAAAGGTTTCGAAGGTCGTGAATTTAAATCCAAGCCACACCAATCTTCCTGGGCCCCTGAGTAAGGCCCTTAACCCCATAGCGGTTTAGATGTATGAATGAGATAAGGTTGCTCCGGGTGAGGGCATCTGCCAGAGAAATGTAAATGTAATACACTATTTATTCAAATGTATAAATATTAGAAAGATATCGTTACTTCTCAAATACATCAACGATTCAATGTGCATTCCTTTTTTTTTTCCCTTTTTTTTTTACTCCACTATATTTTAATTGCCAATGACTGTTACCAATTACATTTTGCACCTCTGTTGAGGACGTCATTAACACTCCTCTTCCCACATCTGCTGCCTGCGAGCGACTTTTTAGCACCGCTGACCTCATTTTCATTCCGAAAAAAGCTCGAATAAATTGCGAAAAAATGTCGAGAAGCAGATTTTGTTGAAGTTCAATAAATATCGTTTCTATTCAGCTCTGAATATTTGGTTTTCCTTCTACTTGGGACATGATACTGTGATTTGTTTACTGAAGAACCCCATTGCTTTACTGCTTGTCTTATTTCTGTATTTTTTTTCTGGTATGCTGAAGAGGTTGTTGTTTTATTGGTTAATGCAGGGTTAAGGTGTTAAATTTGATTTGTATTTTTAGAAATCGACTATTTTGGGCTTTTCACCAACACGTGTTTTGGTGTTAAGGACGAGTGCATCTTTGATCCTGTGTTCAATATGAGTGAAATACTCAAGTTCTGCTCAAATCAGATACTCGAAGACTTGAACTCAATTCATATTGGAATTGGTGACATTTGACTTGTAATAGACTACATTTTGCAGTCTTTTTCTAGACTTTAACTCAAGTTTGATTTTTACATACTCTTTACATCTCTACAAATAAATTGGGAAGAGTTTGTAAAACACTCCCTGTATCCCCCTGGACTTCCTATACAAATTTCATATTAAGATCATGTGGATGGTTGCCTTCAATGGACTGGTGCCCCAAAAATTCCATGCTATGTTCTAATCTCTGGATCTGCTCCAAACCTGACTAGGATCAAACATTTACCAAAGATGGATAAATGATTAACAGTGGAAACTAGTTAGGAATTGTAGAGTTTGACACCTCTGAGTGTGGTATTATTGTTATTCTAATCTACCACCAGTCTAGTGCCTCTTGAATCCATCATCCATGGCCTGATCTCTGGGAGTGGTACTGTCCAGCAGATTTCTGGATTCATTTTAGTAGGTCACTTTCGAACCAACAATACCGAAGTTAACCAAAGGAGAAAGAAAATGAGGTTGCCTTTGACACCCAGTACATGAACTGGATCAGCTCTAGGTATGGGTTCTTGTGCTGGAGAGACATGATTGGGCAGCAATGTCCCGGTGTAGGTGAGGTGAGGAGTTCTGGGGTGGCCTTCCAATTTATCCCAAAGGTGTTGAATAGGGTTGAGGTCAGAGCTCTATAGCAGGAGATCTTCCACACCAACCCATGTAAAAAATGATATCCCTGGCGTTTGTACACAGGGGCATTGCGGAACAGATTTGGGTCTCCTAGGTCAAGTAAAGGGAAACGTTAATGCTACTGCATCCAAATAAAATTGCGTGGCTTCAGCTTTGTGAAAGCAGTTAAGGAAAGAACCACATATGGCTGGTGTCCTAATACTGTTTTCCATATAGTATATTTAGGGCGAGGAGTGGAATTCTACTGAAAATTCTATTGATGATGAACTTAATTGTTGATGGTGCACAGGGTTCTAAACTGTGTACTGTAGAAATCGTGCACAATCAAGGTTATTGCATCCAGCAGGACCTATGAGGAGAACCTGGAGGCCTAAAATAAACAAGATGTGGACCCCCTGCAATGGGGGCATAGAGGGTCAGGTAGTGCTGGTTCAGAATCTTGTGTCCTGTCAGGATTTTTTTCATTACTTCATAAGCCACACTGTACTTGCAGGACGACTTTGGCATGTTTAGAACGCAGTCTGTAGCTTAATATGAGGCGCTAAAAGTATGAGGAATAGATACTGGCCATCCTGTCTGTTGAGGATTGAAGCTTTTGGCAGTTTATCCATATCTTTAGTGTCTGATTGTATGCCAGTGGCTCCACAAATCCAGGGCTGCTTAAAAAAAAAAAAACAAGCTGTTATTCCCAACCTCTTCCAAGGCACTGTGACAGAATGGCTCTTAGCTGGCCTCGGAGGCATCCACCTCCATAATCCACCTCCTATAAATTGCAGGAGGGGCTCATGGTGTCTAGGGATTGCTGTACTTCTTTAAAGAGCAACCTGAGAGTTACGGCTCGGAAATAAACCCTCTTATTGAGTGGGATTAAACGTTAGCAAACCCCAGGACTTTGTAGCTCATTGCGAGCGTGGCGCGGTGGCCAGTTAGTGACAGCTTTTAATTCCTTATCAATCTGCCCAGCTTGTGCGCAGGAATTATATATCAAAGGAAATAGATAGTGGGTTTTGTCAAACTCGCACTTCCGTAGCTTGGCAATGCAGTGTCTTACATAAGGTACTGGAGCACATAGCACACACCAGAGACTAGCATTTCTTCTGACATCTGATAGATTATTATGCACTCCATGTAATGTGCCATCCTCCTATTTAGCATATGTCGAAGAGGTTTGTTAACAAGCACTGGGAAGGTGGTTGCGTGTGGCGCTTAGAGGTAGTTGAAGTGCTGCGAATGCCTGTAATGCTACCTGGTATAAACAAGGTGGTAGGTCCTAAGGTTCAAGTGTTATGGTAATTTGCTGCCCAGGATTCAACTGCCATCTTTTACCTAGTTTTTTGGAGCATAAATCCAGGTTAGAGGCAGATCTTGATATGCTGGAGGCAGGGCAAAGCACTGTTTTACCCAGTACTGTACTTTTTGAGAATTCCCAAGAATTCCTTTTTGCTCTAGACTCAAAACAATAATGTATCCATGAATATCATTGTTAGTTAATACTGATCAATTTGGTGGCATTAAATTGAGCAATTGTGTAAAATATATTGTTTGGGGACATGATTTGTACTTTGTTTCCGTTCCCCTGGTGCACATAGTCAACATATTAGCTTGTGTAATATAGTATAATTTTAGCTAGCTGACTTTCAACATTCTTCTGAGAAGTTGTTTCACTGGATTTTAGAGTCTGCTTGTGGTAATTTTTGGAGATTCATTCAGCCAAAAGGGTGTTAGAAAAGACGAGTACTGATGTCGGTGAGGTGACAAGGCCCGTGGGTGCTGTCAGATATTCGAGATATTCCACTCCAACTATATTTGGGTCTCCTAGTTCAAGAGACGGGAAAAGGTCATGCTATTGCATCCAGAGACGTCTCCAAGTTTGTGGTAAAAGTTTGAGGAAGAACCACATATTGGCAGAAAATTCAGTAGTTATTGGATATAATGTGTACCATTAAACTGAGGATTTGTTTTTAGTTGTAGTCTTCACTGCATCAAACGATCCAGGCTTCGCTTGGTGCAGGGAACGTTTGGTTGTTTTAGTTTGTTTGTTCGTATCGAACGTGTTTGAATTGCTGTTTGAGTAAGTTACTGAAGCATTATTGGATACATGTAATTATTCATAACGATACGTGATTTTTTTTTTTCATATTCAAAATACACCATTATTGTTGTTAGAGGCCAAGCGTGGCATTTGCGTTGGGTTTGTCGGAGCCGGTTCATGGCCGACCCTCTCGCACTGAACGGCACGATGCCTCTGGACGGTGCGATTGAGCAGCATGGTGTTCTTCCGCTGCCTCAGCTTACAGAAGTCAACATCTGGCAAAGAATGCATACTGAATTCGCTGCATTCCTCAGTGTGGCGCTATATATATATATATATATAAAAGGGAAGGAGAGAGACATAGACGCGAACACATGAACATATTATTACGACTTGACATTTTCAGAGCAATTAAGCTCATCTGGAGTCAATTACTTATGTTTAGCACTGTATACATGTGTGGGTGACATCGAAGACGATGTTCTTGCTTGTGGGTTTGACACACATGATCACTTTTCATGCACTGTGACTAATCCCGATGCTTTTTAGCAACTCAAAAATGACTCAAAACTCAAAACAAAATGCCATTTCTTTTTTTTTTTGCTCTCTTTCTCTCTCTCTCTCTCTCTCTCTCTCTCTCTCTTTCTCTTTCTCTTTCCCTTACTGTCATAAAAAGAAATCTGTCCTTAAAGACTTTCAATATCAATTTGTATAATGAATGAAAATGGAGATCTGTTGATTGTGCCATCAGTGAGATTCGATTCATCTCCAAAAAAACAAAAAAAACCCGTGCGATGCGGCGGCGCTTTAGTCTGTCTAGGTGATTCTGTATCAAGTAGGGGTGACCCCGACTAGTCAAAGGTCTGATGCTTCGATGATTTGACTACCAATCTCAGGGTCAAATCTGAAACAAGGCTTATGGCATTTTATTAATATATACGGTGCTCAATGTCTTATTTTTACATAGAACTACCGCTTTTCTCCCAGTAAGTTAATACAAAGCCTATTTTGATAATGCTGTAAATAAAATGTAAAAAAAAAAAATGAAGCTTTTAATAAATAAAAATGTTTACGTGCGTGACTAAATACTACATTTTTTTTTTCTGACAGCTTTGTGTTTGTTCCTCTCCCGGTCTTCATGACACGATCGCGGCTCACAGTGTCATTCCTTAAGGTCATATTTTATAGCTCATGATCCCTTCTTCAGGATTGTATTCTGCATTTCGCCGGCTCTCTTGTGAAGAAATCCCACCCGAAAGGCCTTTTTTGCAGAATATTTTTCCATTAAAAGCAAGCGGTATTTTCCAGCCTAGCCAAACAAGTCACCGATGTTTCAACAAGCAACTCTGCACTCATGACTCACACAAGTGTAGAAAGAATTTCTTTTTGAAATCGGATCATTTTCTGGTAAATCACCGAATCGGTGCACTCCTCGTAATCGTTCAGCAGCTCCAGATGTGTGTGTGTGCGGAGATTAAGCGGGATTGAACCGAGTCACCTGACGCTGAGTCAGAGTTACGCAATGCTTTTCATTCAGGGGTGACCTCAAAGCTCTCGCGCCACTCACTCACAATTCAAGAAGAGGCATGTTTACCTCGATCAGGAAGGAGAAGCAGGAGGAGGAGGACGACGAGGATGATGAGGAGGAGGGGTGTTTTTTGTTTTTTTTTTGTTTTTTTCTGAAATCTGCTTCCTCTGCAGAGAGCTAACAGCAGCAGGAACGCTGCGAGAGGCCGAAACGCAACAATGCAAGGCAGGGAATTAAAATCTCTTTGTCAGATGAGACAAAATGTGCATCGGGAACCTACAAACGGCTGTCGCACTGTAGATTTTACAGTAGGTGCTTTTGAAATATGTGTGGAAGAAATTTCGATGTCTCTCTCGACCAGAGGCAGGATGACATGACATCTTAGCACCTCAAAATCGATGATGTTCTTTCCCTTAACAGCTGTTTTATGTTTGAAGCACTGACCATAATAAAGTCGATATATATTTCTCAAAATACAACATACTCCATATGGACAAAAGTTTATGGTTACCTAATCAGAAGATTGGTCCACATTTGGTCCCCGTTTGATCTTATAATAACTGCCACTCTTCTGGGAAGATGTTCCACTAGATTTTGTGGGGATGTGTGAGATTTTATTCAGCCACAAGGGTGTTAGTGTCAGTAAACTCAAGTACTGATGTACTGTAGGTGAAGTGAGGAGACCTGGAGTGCGGTATTTGTTTGTATCTTTTATTATTATTATTATTGTTATTATTTTTATTTTTTTTGTTTTTAAATTAAATTCATGTTGTGCCTTCATCACCATATTCACCATACCAGTTAAACGACACGTGAAGTCATTGACCAGGTCCTGAGGAAGTGTTCGTTACACGGTCACACTGGAACTGTATGTTATATGCAGCACGTTTAGTCAGTACGGTGATTCCACTGACTGCTTCCAGCCAATCGGTATCAAGTATTCAGACAGACCATTGTATATATAATAAACAATATTCTAGAAGCAAGACAAATTATACTATTCAAACAGGACATTTAAAGTCTCAGGGTGGAAATTCAAGCAATGGTTATTCTCACTGTGTTAAAAATGTTCTGTATTGCCTGGAATTTTATTTTGTGGATTACAACCCGGATAATTAGTAAATCTAGGAACAAATTAGCTACTGTAGGTTAAACAGACAAAGATAAATGGATAGATAGACTAAGGCACTGACTCAATGACAAGTGGACGTTCAGACAGACAGACAGACAGACAGACAGACAGACAGACAGACTAAGGAACAGGCAAAGTAAGGTAAGTATGAAAGATGAACCGAGAGACAGATAGATTGATAGATCAATAGACAGACAGACAGACAAACAGACTCGGGTAGGTACAGAAGGCAAACTGAGACAGACAGACAGACAAACAGATAGATAGATAGATAGATAGATAGATAGATAGATAGATAGATAGATAGATAGATAGATAGTGACAGACAGACAGACAGACAGACAGACAGATAGATAGATAGATAGATAGATAGATAGATAGATAGATAGAGTTGCCCTTTTCTGTGGCTATATCACAGACGGTGTTCTCTTGGTGGTCTACGTTTACATGACTACTACTACTAATAATAATAACTAATAATAAGTCAACTCTTTTCAGCACTTACTTATCAGATGGGAACCGTTACAGTGTTATGATGTTTTGCGTGATGTGTTTGCAGAAGCCAGAGTGCACTCGGAGGACGTGTGCAGGATGTCCAGTGGGACATTTTGACTGAACCACCCCATGCCCCTCTGTAACCCAGAAGACGGCCTCTCACTCTTATAAGCTCCGCCTCTCTCTTGGCCAGCCACCATTAGTCTTGATGAGGAACCCTGTCATCGGTGATGTGATGAACAAGTTTGAGGTGCTTGGGATCGTCGGGGAAGGTACGAGAAATCAACAGGGTTTCAAACGTCCCCGTTGCCTTCATTCTGGCTACAGTTCAAAAATCTGTGTTTATTACCAATTCTTTTTTTTAGTCATTAATTAGTGTCATTCAAACATGCATTTCAAAGTGTTTGATGTGAAGTCATGTGATGTGTGAAGTCATGCTGACGGTGTTTTAAAAGAGATGCCATTAGATACCATTGTTTTATTCTGGGCAACTTCAGAACAAGACAATGCATCATCAAAAACAATAACAGTAACAAGTGACAGGAAGGTGACAGATTCAGCCAATCAAGAAAAGAATTCACACACTGTATTGTGGAAAAGGCGTCTCTAGAAGAACTGGAAACAATGGGGTGTAAATAGGGCAAAGTAATTAATGGATGAACACGAAACAGACACACACAATAAATCAGACTGAACCAAACTGAAATGGACCCTCAACAAAACAGCATATCTTTTCCATGTCCCTTTTACATTTAACCCTCTTCCCCTTCACCTGCTTCCTCTTTAACCACTTCCTTTTCTCCTTCTTCCCCTTCACTCTCTATATTTAACACTCTTCCTCTTTACCTTCTTCATCATTCACCTTCATCCTCTTTGCCCTCATTATCTTCCCTTTAACTCTCTTCCTCTTTAAACATTCTTCTTCACCATTTTCCCCTTTACTCTTTTCCTCTTCACCATGTTCCCCTTCCCCTTCTTTTCATTCACCCTATTCCCCTTTACCATTTTCTCCTACACCATCTTCTCCTTCATCCTCTTCGCCCTCACCATCTTCCCTTTTACCCTCTTCCTCTTCACTGTCTTCCTCTTCAAACCTTCTCCTACACTATCTTCCTCTTCACTCTTTTCCTCTTCACCATGTTCCCCTTCCCCTTCTTTTCATTCACCCTTTTCCCCATTACCATTTTCTCCTACACCATCTTCTCCTTCATTCTCTTTGCCCTCACCATCTTCCCTTTCACCCTCTTCCCCTTCACTGTCTTCCTCTTCAAACCTTCTCCTGCACCATCTTCTCCTTCATCCTCTTTGCCCTCACCATCTTCCCTTTTACCATCTTCCCCTTCACCTTCTTCACCTTCATCGATACCAAATCCTTTTTTTTTTCTTTACATTTTTGTGTGAGGATGTGAGAGAGGGTCTGGGTTCTAAGCTATTTTTACTCATTTCTCCACTCATTTATTCAACTCTGATGTGTAATGAACTGAGAGAGAAAACGCTGGAGAGGTCAGATCACTGATCACTGCACTACTGAGGTACAGCAGCGTTCACACTTTTATAACAGTTACAGACAGACAGAAATATTCAGACAGACAGACAGATTGATGCATAGATGAGTCGCACTTTTCTGTAAATAAATCACAGATGGCGTTCTCTTGGTGGTCTACACCGGCATGACGTCACCGCCTGAGGTGAATTTATTTATTTATGTCTTAATTTTTACTGTTTCATTCTGAGAAATCTGAGCTACTGACCCAATCTCTTCTCCAGTCACCGACACTGAGGTTTTTGGTAAATGTACAGGTGTCACTTCACCTGCACACAATCAACGTTATTGGAGGGTTTGTTGGGGTATAACCGTTTGCCTCGGTGACGTATAGACACTGCAGTGGAAGCGATCAGACGACGGGGTGTTGAGTTGCGTTGTATTAATTGCTGTTTTCTAAACGACGGTTGCAGAAACACCAGCGAGCCTTGTGTAATTATTGTTGCACGGTGGAGTAAATGAACAGGGATTGGGTGGATTTTTTGACAGCGTGCCATGTTGACACGTGTGTGTGTGTGTGTGTGTGTGTGTGTGTGTGTGTGTGTGTGTGTGTGATGAGTTTTAATTACGACCCTGTGGCACTTTCAGCAATCAAGGTGCAAGAAGATGATAAAAACAAGTGCTCATGGTGGAACTGACTCTCTGCTACAGCACTACAGGGTTGTGTGTGTGTGTGTGTGTGTGTGTGTGTGTGTGTGTGTGTGTGTGTGTGTGTGTGTGTGTATTTTACCTCATGTTTTGGCAGTGATTATAGCCTGCTGTGTATTCAGCTGTCACAGGAGCGGATTTCTTTCTGTTTTTGGCCCCGGGCATAAACCCCTCTTCAGGGCAGAGCGTAGCATTATTAGCCTCGGTTTATTAGCATACTACTAATAGAAATCTGATTCGGTCCCTGTTGTGTGAAGTGATCCGGTAGATGGATGCAAATAAAATAAAATTCCCCTCACACGTACTGCTTTCTGCTGACATACAGGACAGACTCAAAAGTTTGTACACCCCATCTCAAAGCAGGTCTTGTTATTTATACTATCGAGTTCTCAATAAAATAAACGTTATATTCTTCATTTGAAATCCTTTACCGTATTCCCGATCAAGACTCTGACACATGGCCACTAATGCCATTATTTACATTTCAATAACACACACACACAAAGAGAAAATCTCTCAAAATACAAAATAAAACAAATGTAGCATGTCCAGACTTGTGACACTGATTGTTTTGCCGTCATGCAACCAAACCGGTCCATGAATGCCACTTTACTTTTTTCTTTCGTTCTTTTTTCTTTTTCCTCACACAGTAAACATGCCAAGTTAGCTACACTATATGGAAAAAAGTTGGTGGACACTTGACTATAAGATTTTGTGCATTTTCAGCATCCCATTCCACATTTATGCTTATAATGCCCTTCACTCTTCTGGGAAGATGTTCCACTAGATTTTGTGGAGTTTTGTAAAGATCTCATTCAACCACAAGGGTGTTCTTGGGAGGCCTAGGGTTCAAATGCTGTATATGAAGCCATTTAAAATCTTTGAGTCAACCCATGTAAAGCATATCTTCATAGAGCTGGTTTTGTCATGCTGGAACAGGTTTGGGTCTTTGACAAGTCTTTCTGGTGTATATTGGTGTAAAATGGTGTCTTTTTGATGTATAACGGTGTCTATTTGATGTATAATGTGTATAATGGTGTATTTCTAGTGTGTAATGGAGTATAGTGGTGTTATTCCGGTGTATTCTGGTGTATTATGATGTTTTTCTAGTGTATAATGTTGTTTATCTGGTGTATAATGGTGTCTTTCTGGTGTGTAATGGTGTATAGTGGTGTGTTTCTGGTGTGTAATGGTGTATAGTGGTGTTTTTCTGGTGTGTAATGGTGTATAGTGGTGTTTTTCTGGTGTGTAATGGTGTATAGTGGTGTTTTTCTCGTGTATAATTTAGTACAATGGTGTTTTTCTAGTGTATAATGTTGTTATCTGGTGTATAATGGTGTCTTTCTGGTGTGTAATGGTGTATAGTGGTGTTTCTCTGGTGTATAATGTAGTACAATGGTGTTTTGCTATTGTATAATGTTGTTATCTGGTGTTTAATGGTGTCTTTCTGGTGTGTAATGGTGAATAATGGTGGTGTTCTGGTGTGTAATGGTGTCTTTCTAGTGTGTAATGGAGTATAGTGGTGTTATTCCGGTGTATTCTGGTGTATTATGATGTTTTTCTAGTGTATAATGTTGTTTATCTGGTGTATAATGGTGTCTTTCTGGTGTGTAATGGTGTATAATGGTGTCTTTCTGGTGTGTAATGGTGTATAGTGGTGTTTTTCTGGTGTGTAATGGTGTATAGTGGTGTTTTTCTGGTGTATAATGTTGTTTATCTGGTGTATAATGGTGTCTTTCTGGTGTGTATAGTGGTGTTTTTCTGGTGTTTAATGTAGTACAATGGTGTTTTTCTGGTGTATAATGTTGTTTATCTGGTGTATAATGGTGTCTTTCTGGTGTGCAATGGTGTATAGTGGTGTTTCTCTGGTGTATAATGTAGTACAATGGTGTTTTTCTAGTGTATAATGTTGTTATCTGGTGTTTAATGGTGTCTTTCTGGTGTGTAATGGTGAATAATGGTGGTGTTCTGGTGTGTAATGGTGTCTTTCTGGTGTATATTTGAGTATGATGGTGTATTTCTAGAGTATAATGGTGCCTTTTTGATGTATAATGTTGTATTATGGTGTCTTACTGGTGTATAATGGTGTCTTTCTGGTGTATACTGGTGTCTCGCTGGTGCATACTGGTGTCTCTCTGGTGTATACTGGTGGTTCCATCATTATTGAGGTTGATGGAACATTGATTTTAGCAAAAGTTTAAGATAGTACTGATTAGATTAAATTAGATTGGGTTAGGTTACATTAGATTAGGTTCAAATAGAAACACCACTTTAAAATGTCTCTTTGTTTGACATAAATGTCTTTGCTAACTTCCGTCATCTCCCGGGACGTCTCTGACCCGCTAACGCCGCCACGAGCAGTCATTCACGCTTCACGCTGCATTGAGCCGATGAGACTGGAGGTGCGCTCAGGCATCTCTCAATCATTTAGAAGACACACACACTCCAGATAATCTCACGCGTGCTGAAAAGCAGCAGAAATCGGGTCGATGGTGAGATGATCCGATAAGCTTTCATACAGTATCAGCAGCTATGAACATGTTGATGTCTGATGATGATGCTTAAGACATTGGATTTTGGATTTGAAAGTCACGAGTTCAAATTTCAGGACCACCATGCTGCCATGGCTGGGTCCTTAACCCTCAACTGCTCGGTTGTATATTGCTCTGGATAAGGGTGCCTGTCAAATAATGTAAATGTAAAATGTAAGAAATGCTGCTGTAATAACCATTTAAGTGGAATTGTTGCTAGCAAGAAGTGACCTGATCAGAAGGTCCAAAATCCTAACCACCGAGCTAGAAGGTCTCGAATTCTTTGGATAAGGGCTGTAAAAATATATAAAGGATCGGGTAATTGCTTATCCAATCAAACAGCTGCCAAAACAAATCGCCATATCACACTGTAATGGATTGCATGTCATGAGTCATGTTCTCTGTTTGATTTCTACAGCAGGGTAAATCTGATTACTTTCACCAAAAAGCCCAAAGTGCCTCCTGTAACTGTACGTGCTCCTGCTGGAGGAGCAGCATTAAAAAGCCTAGCAGACACTTCCTCAGCTGGCTTTTCCCTGGAGTCTGACTTTAATCAGTTTAATTAGGCCTTTGCCGTTCAACTGCTAATGGAGTTTTAGGCTGAGCTGCGAGCGCGAGATGAGACGCGTTTGATGCTGAATGAAGCCTCGTGATTAAATCTTAAAAGCGGAAAAATGTATCTGACTGCTGGGGTGAACTCGGAGCAGCATGAATCCTTCGTGAAATGACATCGAAGGGAAAAAAACCTGATGTTTATTTAGTCGATAAGAATGTCTTTAGGATTGCTTTGTCTACTGTACACAATCAATAATTACTCAGCGTTCTGTCCATAGGTTAAAGATATTAAACTCCGCTCTGCATTTTTATTAGAAGAAGAAAACATTTGATATATTTTTATATTATATAATATGTAATTAAATAATTGCATCTTAATCGCACCTTTTTATTTGTTCTAAATGTACCTTAAATTAAACCTTCAAGTTTTTAATACTCTAATCAATATGGGCATGAACAAATATAGATGCTTTATGCAAATGTATGTTTATTATTAGTTAAACCAAACTCAACATAGAGCAACGAAGAGAAAATATTCTTCTAAATGTTTGAAAGTAATTATGGTGTTTTAAATTACAAAAATACAGTGGTGGGTGCTCAGGGTCACCAAAACCTTCTCTGCTCGCTTAAACACTATCAGAAGCACTGACCTACATTTACAACCCAAATGCTAATATTTGTTTCATGAAATTGTATTAATTTTGTCCCAACAGTTTATTCTCTTCATTTCATAGTGTTTCTCTCAGCTGCACCAGTGTTTCCAGTACGTGTATGTGGATGTTAGATTTTTTGTCCAATCAGATTTCAGCCTCTATGTGCTGCTATGTCGATCTAATCTGCCCAGAGCCTGAAAAATCAGTACTGCTGGCCTTTTTACCTTAGACTATATTAGCAATCAGGTTTCATATCCGCCTCACAGGACAGAAAACTGTTCTTCATGCTAATGGCAGATTTTTTTGAAGAAAATAAAGCTGTGTATTCATGTGTCTTTAAAAAATAATGTGTTTTCAAACTTTTGATAGCCACTACATTTAGTAACCGTGTAAAATAGTGTTAACCTGAAAATAATCTCCTTTCCTCACCCAATATACTGTAACTGCTGAAAGCCCTCTAATGTATGCACGAGCTCGCAGACGCCCACGATTGGCTAACCCGGCTCTAATCGACAGGAGGAGAGAAAGTAATGGCATCCTTCTGACCCAGACTGCACAGCCAATTATGCTCTTTCAGATTCCCATTGATTCCTATTCTATACCCAGACAGCGAGGTTACGTAAAGCCTATTCCATATCTTGAACTGCATCTAGCACACACAATTGCAAGGCACATAATGAGCAGGAGTTTGCATGCTTCGTTAGCGCGCTGTTATCGCACTGTTTTTTTAGGATCCCATACCACATATAGGCCCGCTTTTTCCTGTTATAATAACCTCCCCTCTTCTGTGAAGATGTTCCACTAGATTTCGTGGGGATTTGTGTTCTTTCTGCCACAAATCACGTACTGATGCAGGGTGGGGCGAGGAGGCCTGGGATGCAGTCAGCATTCCGAATCATCCAGTAGGGTTGGAGCTCTACAGCAGGAGATCTTCCACTCCAACCCATGTAAAGCATATCTTCATGGAGCTGGGAACAGGTTTTGGGTCTCTTAGTCTTTCAGCTGAAAGCCATCCTGTAGTGATTCTAAATCAAACAGGGGTTTGTGGTGGATCCGGAGACCATCCGCAGCGCTCACTGTTTTGAACTTGTTTTGATTGCCGCTTGGTGGTATCTACATGAGGTACATGAGGTATATCAGTAGGAGAATGCTGAGGATGGAGCCACCAGGAAGGAGGGAAAGAGGAAGGCCAAGGAGGAGGTTTATGGATGTGCTGAGGGAAGACAGGCAGGTAGATGGTTTTGAAAGAGGCAGATGTAGAGAACATTGTATTATGAAGACCTTTAACAGGAGTGGCCAAAAAAGAAGACAGTTCAGCATCTATTCAACAGCAAGCAGAACCTTTAGACAGGAATAAATGATTGGTGAAACTCTTGACTTTAACTTGCCACAACACACGTGGCCTTATTTGCGCACCTCTTTTGAAGTAGTATGGGTTTGGCTTAGGAGAAAAGAACCTTGAGAGATATCAGTGTTGACTCATTAATATTCTATTAATAGATTTTTGTGCTAAGAGTCACAGAGTCTTTTTATATAAACTAAGTTAATTAATTAAAGAGTCTTGTGAGTCTTGTGACAAAAACGACAGGAACATTATAGCCACACTAAATCCTAGAACTTTGGATCCTTAATAACATTTGAAGGCGAATACTTTTAAAAGTGAAAGTTTGAACCGAGCACTTTTAGACGTCCTGTCAGCGGGAATCCTCTGTCCTCACAAGGCTCACTGAAGGTTTATTCTTTGTTTTTCTATCATCATCCTGGCTTTGCCCCCAATGTTGCGTTGGTCTAATTCAATTTCCAGGTTATCGTTTGGCCTTTTAGTGTCGGCACCATCGTGTTCTGGAGGAGCTCAAAGCGCTCTAAGCTCCCTGCTCCTCAGGGAGTTTTCGATTTGTGCCACAGATGTGCTGATAGCATCTCTTCTACCGAAGCCTTCTGTGCCTCATTTACACACACACAATCACACACACACAATCAGGCACAGACATAGACCTTATAGCACTCACTGACCCTATATTATAGTCCTACAGTATATGTGCAGCCTTAATGGTGCCAGGATCGTTATAACAGTTAGAACCAGTGCCAACTCGCATGACTCAGCTTTTTGTTTTGGAATACTGCGAAGGACGCTGGGTCCGTTGCGTCAAGTGGGTTCCCCAGAGTGCTGTTGTCTTTATTTACCTGAAGAATGCAAATGGTTCAATAGAGGTGACCCCATGCAAACAAACACATCGCTTGTACTCGTCGATCAATCGATTTCCTTGTTCACCAAAGGTCTTTAAACAGTTCTTTTATTGCAGGGTCAATGTGCATGTGCGTGTGTGTTTGTGTGTGTTTGCAGGTGCTGATGAAACTCTCACCTCGATGATGCTTTAACACTTGATAACTGTGAACTGACACGTTATATTTACCATTTAACATCTTTTCTCTCTCTCTTTCGCTTTCTGTGTCCCATGCAGGAGCATACGGAGTCGTGCTCAAATGCAGACACAAGGTAAGACCTGAGAGCTGTTTCTGTGTTTGCTTCCAAGGCTTTTCATTCATCTTTAAAATGTCTTTAGTGCTGCTATTTAAAGTAATGTTTCGGTTCTTGCTCAGGCGAGAGGCTCATATTCGCAGGTTGGCTTTCGTGTCGATTTTGTACCGAACCGTGAACAGATTCCTCGATAACATACAATGCCCCAATTCCTTCAAATTTTTTTGCCATTCCAACATCTTCTCAACGCAATCACTTTAATCACCAAGGTGTGTTCCAATCCTATAAATTAGTGTGGGGTCAATCTTGGTAACAATAAGAAAAATTGCCCTGCTATTACAAAACTCGAAACAGGAAGTAATATGAGGTGGTATCAAAAGGTTTCGAGACTAACGTTAGTAACTGGTGCTCTTTTACGTTACCAAGTCGGAAAGCAAGTTTGAACACTGAGAAAATGTGAAATTTAGCTTGAAACTTGGCAAATCTGCCAAAGAGAAGTTGGACATACGGAGTACGGAGTCGTTCGGACAGCACTGGAAGACGGCCAGAGAACTGGAAGACCTTCAACAAGTCTGACCCCCAAAACCATTCGCCAACTTTTGCATGATGATCATTGGAGAACAATCCACACAATCTCACTTCTACAACCTACTACCCGGGTTTGTCTTCTGCGGACTTCGCCTTCTTCCCAAAGATGAAGATCCAGTTCACCGCTTCCACACCCTCATGGAGACTTCCAGGACACATCGCAGTAGTGGCAGGAACGCTGGGAGCGCTGTAGCGCTGTATTGCTGTGTAAGGGGACAATTTTAAAGATGATCGTGTTTAGATTAATAAAATTTTATTTCTTGTAAACAGAGCTCGTCTCGAAACGTTTTGATTCCACCGTGTACATGGCAAGTTGCACCACCCGTGTTCCCCGTTACACAGCACAAGTTTCAGAGTAGCTTTTTTTGAAATAGGACCAGAGATCAGATCAGTTCTCCTGAATATTCTCGGCGTCCACATGTGATTGTCTCACACACACAAACACACTCTGAAAAATGGGAATGGAAACTTACCACAAGGCAAGTGCACATCAAAAAGCTTGGTATCGACAGAGCTAAAACAAAAAAGTCTAACTGAGCGTATACTTTACTGTAATAAAGGAAGAAAAAGTCCTTAAAAAGTGTTGCTGTGCGTGTAGTTTATAACCAGGTGTATTTAATCTGTATGCTGGTCTATATATTTATATTATTTGGAAGACACTCTTATCCAGAGCATCTTACATTTATCTTATTTATACAACTAAGTAGCTATGGGGTTAAAGGCTTTGTTTAGACGCCCAGGAGTGGCAGCTGGGTGTGGCAACTAGGTGTGGCAGCTAGGAGTGGCTTGGGATTTGAATTAACAACCTTCGGATGCAAAGCCCAATGCCTTAACCACTAAACTACCACCTCTTTTTTTTTTTTTACTCCTACTTATTTAAATAAAAGTAAAATTACAAATTTAGATTTAATAATGTTTTGTTTGAAGTATTGTATTACTCTTTCCACCTACACTCCGCTAACGATGGCAACAAGCTCACACCTGTAGTGATGATCAGCTGAAAACCCCATGAGAGTTCAGTAGGAATAAATACAGGATGCACTTGACAGTTCTACAAAATGTAGCTGATTTTCATGTGTAGTCATTTCAAGTGTTTTAAATAGGCAATGATGCAGTTGAGCTTCAGTCATTTCACTGAAAAACAAGAACAGCGCTAAATTCAGAGGACAGGACCATTCCCCCCCCCCCTTGCATTCTTGTCTGCGTGTCGTAGTAGTTCACCGAGCGAGCTGTAATCCTGAATTAATCTCGACGAATGCACCTTTTAATGAGGACACCTTCATGACCTAGCACTGCACAAAAGTAATGGCCTACTTTCACTCCGCTGCGAATTTAGGTCATTTAGGAATAACGTGGCCGATTTTCGCCGAGCGAAAGATGACGCCTCTTTTATTTCTCGAGCACACGCCACCTGTGTCGATTCGAGATCTTATCGCGGTGGAAGAGCGCCAGCAATTCGAGACGCTCTATTATTTTTTTCATGTCATGCCTTTTGAAAATCACTTACAGATCAGCAGCGGTTGCATAAACAACGAAGATCATAATATCAGATCATTTGGAGTGGGGAAAAAAAGGCTTAGTAACAGTGTAGTAAGTGTTACGTCTCTGAACATCTCAGAAGATTGAATTCTAAAGGATATTGACTCTATAAATAACTTTGGTGAAGCGGCAAGTGCCCCTGTGGCTCTTCACCCCCGGCCGCAGCAGATGGCCTCGGCTAAATCTACCCCAGCTCCATTCTGTCAACATTGGACCGGGATCCAGCTCTCAGCCCCATGCTGTATGGACCCGCTGGCTCTATACTGTATTTGGGCCATCTGGCTATGCTACTGTTGATGATGCTACTGTGGGTGCATCAGTGCAT
The DNA here is from genome assembly GCA_024362625.1 of Silurus asotus. Taxonomy (NCBI): domain Eukaryota; kingdom Metazoa; phylum Chordata; class Actinopteri; order Siluriformes; family Siluridae; genus Silurus; species Silurus asotus. The sequence continues at coordinate 5,833,063 of MU579904.1, forward strand.
CATTTTTTTTTTATTCTCTCATCAAGAAGGTTGTTTGTCAACTTTTGGAACGGCCTGGCAGCAAGCTTTTGTCAACAAATGTCCTTTCTAATAGTTAAAAAAACCAAAAAACGTGTGTTTACCACTTCCTGTCGTGTTGTAGCCTCTTCAGAGTTTCAATGTGAAGCCGAACAGTTCTGCAGAATTCTTCATTTCCCTTGAGTGGAATCCAGGTTGTTTTCTCCGAATGATACACTCGTGGGTTATCAGGACTTTGCGTTCTTTCATTTATTAGCATGATTCCAAATCCTATGTACTGTAAGCTAATCTAAATTTGTCATAGGCACAGAGATTAGGGTAAAAAATTCTTTTTTTTGGCTGAACCTCGCTTTTATTAAATTCAGATAAAAAATTTGGCAATATTGCACAAGTAAGAACGTGGTTTATATCGAACATGGGCACAGATATGATTAGGTACAGTGTAATATTTCTAATAATAATAATTGTAGGTTCAACTAGAATTATGATTTTTTTTTTTACATGATTATAAGCTCAAAATAAAAAAAAATGCAACTTCCTCTTTATATCACAATGATATTAGACTCAGTTATTCAACCAAAAGAATTGTGGATCTGGAAAAAAAAAAAGGTATGCAGTAGGAATTGAGAGATGAAGTATGAAATCTCTGCTTACTATAATTTTATGAGTGGAACAAACTAACTAAAAATAAAATAATCCCACTTTACTTTGGATCCCACTTCATGTGGAGTTTGAACACTGGAAAAAAACAATCACTTAATCGCTACTCAAAAAAATACCATTCCACATCAGCTGTTTCTCCATCATTGAACATTTCATGGTTCTGGCATGGAGAGTGCTGGATCTATAATGATCTCAGATGTTGAGCTATTTTAGGAGTTGCTCAGGAGCTCCTGGTTTCCACAACTTTAACTAACTGTATAAGACTGTAGAAAGGACATTATTTATAATCACACACTCCGGTTATGGTATCCCTCACTCTCTGGTGTATTGATTTTATGATTTAAAATCACACACTTGATATTGTTTAAATGAATGGACAATGTCTATTGTGAAAAGCGCTATAGACTGTGGAATAGACTGTGGAATAGACTGTGGAATAGACTGTGGAATACTGCGGAAGAACATTCTGTGGAAAATGTCTATAGAAATGACAGTGTATGTGCATTTTGCTGTGTATTTTGGCTTTGAAAGCCAATAATTACATTAATCGCAAGAATATTTTCAAAATAAATCTGGTCTGTGGTGTAGCAAAGGTTAAATACCCCAAAGCCACCAGGCAATTCCAAACTTTACCGTGCTGCCCGGTGCCATGTTTCACCAGGAATACTGGAAACCCAATTGACGTTGTGTTTGTGCTTCAAAAAAAAAAAAAACACAAGCAGTTTACACCAAATTTTCATCTAAAACCAGGAAGCAAGTTTAATTAGGTATAAATAAAAAACTTAACTACATCCTGCGAAAAACTCGTTGTGCATCTGAGAATTCTGACTTGCTCACATTTCCGACTATTTTCAACAATTCCGCAGTGGGTGAAATTTATTCGCCACAACCAGCAGGGAGGTTATGGATCTCTTGAGAGATCGATGGGTTTATAATCGTCTGAATCACAAGCCTCCTGCTGAGAGAACGGACCTGAGCGAGCATTCAGTAGTCTTAAGCCAGACCTCAATCTGTTTTTTTTCTTTTTTTTTGTTTGTTTTTTTGAAAGTCTGCAAAACACCTTGGCCTTCAGCTCAGGGATTCAGGTCTGTATCTCCTAAAAGTGTTTCATTTTCAAATTACATGCTTTTTCAACGAATTTCCTGAATTTCCATTCAGATTTTTCTTGTATTGATGAAACTATTTGTTCATTTGGAACGAGTCTTCAATGTGACTCAGACGAATGAGTCATCTCAGAGTGATCTGTTTATTTTCTCCTGGAGGTGCATGAGCAAATCATCGCCAAAATCTCAGCAGGTTTTGTAAAGTCAACCGAACGGAGTAGATCGTCTCGTGAGTCTTCTTTTCCGAGCCGTTCGTTCTTTTAGCTAAATGCCGCTATTGTTACAATAATGATGAGAGTCACGTGACAAAAGAACTAACAAAACATATTGGTCCAGAAGATATGAGATATCAAGAAAAATGTGATTCCTACATTTATCTGAGACTATGTCTGGTTCGCCCCTCCCAAATTTTAGGACTCACTAAACTGCATTGTCATATTTTCATTACTGGAAGTCAAATTTCGTTTCTGTAGATGTGTTTGGGGATCCGCTTATTGAAAATAAACTAAATGAGTCACCAAAGGCACTAAAATGATCCGATTTTCCCATCACTTATTTTTTTGCATGTACGTTATGTATTTTTTATATACATATTTAGACTACAAAACTGTAATAGACTAAATGTTTACACACTTCAGAAAATGTTCATGCTCTATAATTAATGCGCTTGTCCTCTTTTATTTGCTGTGCCTTCGGCAGAAACGATACCGTTCCTCCTTACCATCTCCACGTTGCTCTCCGTCTCTCGTTTTTCTCTCGTCTGGCGGAATGATGTTGGCCTGACTTAAATGAAATGCCACCTTCTCGGAAACAAAAGGGAGGAAAATAACAGAGCGGTGGCTGCACGAGAAGAGCCGGGAGTGTAAACGGTCGCGGTGTCCGTGTCGCAGCAGCAAATGCGTCATTAACAAAACATTACTATTTGCCTGTATGTGTGGTGTGAATCCTGCAGAAATAGACTCGAGAGGTTGCTGCCTATATAGAGAGCCTGGGTGCATCCGAACCTGTAATTACCCAGCTTTATAATTCACACACTGACTGATCCAGAGCCAACGGAGCTCGAACAGCTGAACACAACAGCCTCTTCATTCCCACCTAATACTAACAAGAGCCTTGTTCAACCACGGAAATCACAACACACACCGGGGACATGCTCACAGGTTGCTCCTATCGACGTCTCGCCCCCGAAAGCCATCCATTGTATCGATTCATATTGCTCTACGTCCTGCATTTTGTGTCGTAATAAAACGTGGATTTTATCGTACATACAGTATGATAAACAGTTCTTTTGTCCTCACTGTTATTAGGCTTCATGAAAAACTCTACAGTGATTCTAGTTACAGATATCAGCCTGTCAAATCATTCGTAATTTTTTTTATTCCCTATTAAAACTTCATAATTAAAGCATCTCTGATATCCTGGAAGACGATCTTCCACATTTGAAGGCTTGTTTGGGCTATTTCCTGCATCTTCCAACACCTATTAGTGTGTTCGTCTAAAGCCTTATTCATTTCAGTTTATTTTATTGAATAATGAAGCGATATTGCACAAGCAATAAGAGAACGTTGTTTTTTTTTTTTATCCTGAACATCTGCAAAGCTGGGATTTGGCGTTGGGTAATAAAATTGCTTTTATACTACTGTGTATAACAGTTTAATAAAAAATACTTTCTATATAAATTAAGTGCTATTTCAGACACAATATGGCCTTAATTTGGCCCTAAATTCCCATCCAAGCTCAAACTATAAATTGTATACCAGGATCCATCTGTTCTAATAACAGCAGTAGTGTTGTATCGACCGGTACCTAAAGCACCACGGTGACCCTGAACCGGTTTCATCTTCAGTGTTTCCCGGAAACATTTTGGCTCACTTTGTGGTGTCGTTAAAGTAATAAAGGATTTGAAAGGATTTTTCCGCACTCTATCAATAACCAGACGTGTCGACGCATCATATTTGCAGCCTGGGCTCCGTGGCCTTAGAGATGACGCAGCGTATTAGAAACAGGGAGGCGTATACTGTGCAGCCTGGGCGGGGTGCCATGGGGCTCATTTTTGCTGACCTGCTCCAAATTGAATAATTTAAGGCTGTAGACAATGAAGTTCAACCTAAATTCATGTGGTGGCAAAAGGAGGATTTCTAGAGGCAAACATGTCTGGTCAAACTGGGAATGTCCTCTCACACAAAAAAAAGGTTTGCATATCCCAGCGATGTTAGGAGCTGGTGTCAGACATGATACAGCACCCCTGGTGGACTGAGAGTTAAGGGCGCAAAGGTGGCAGCTTGGTGGTGGCTTGAACCCCTTCAGCCTTCCAAGCAGAAACTCAGAATGTAAACCACTGAGCTCCCACTTCCAGGTATTAGGCCCAACTTGGTCCTTATAGTTGGTAAGGAGCATCTACACACCCTTCATCCCTCACATCAAACTTTCATTTTCACCAACAGCTGTCGACTGTGTTTGGATTTGAATAGTTCGTAAAAAAAGTGAGTATCAATAGCGTCCTTGACTCGCTCGCAAAGCTAGAGAGCTACTTTAAATTGAAACCCAGGGCACTTCAAACCCGGACCTAACCAAGCAGCAGAATTCGCTCTTGACTCGCTCAGCTGTCAGGGCTAATTGAGTGGTGTATCAATGAACTGGACCTGGCAGCTCTCGGTGTGGGATACGGTCTGCTAGGGAGGTAATAGTTTCACACAAAGCCTCCTGTTTGCCCTGTAACAGAAAGGACAACAGGATGCTGGACTTAATTCATTCAGGCCATGTCCAAACTGATACATTTTCATTTGGAAAATGCATATTTTTCTCTCCGTTTTGGCCTTCTGTCCACACTGAGACAGTGTTTTTAGTCAGCGACAACATAGCTTTTTAAGAAACCCTCCCCAAAGTGGATCAATTGAAAACGCAATTTTCATGAGGAATTTTTAGTCATTGACGTTCCAAAGAACCGGAAGTAAAATCACGAAGGTTGAAGCGTCTTACAAATTTGCCCATGCACAGTACAGGTACGTATCCGTTTTCAGGTTTTTCAGTGTGAATGAGCAACTTTTGGGAAACTACTGAAAGCAAAAAATTGATTGTTTTTTAGACGAAAAACGCAGTTTTTAAATGTATCCAGATTTTGTAGACGTAGCCTCATGTGTTCAATAGGGTTCCATACGGCAGATCTATTGCAGGACACTCATTTATATTTAGGCCTTATCCAGAGTGACTTACAGTTATATCATTCATACAACAAAGCAGTTGAGGATTGAGGGTCTTGCCTCGGGGGCGCCCAGCTGAGCAAGCAAGCTTAGGGGTGCTGGGATTTGAACTTGACCTTTGAGCTACAACTACAGAAGCATAGCCACGCTGGAACAGGTTTGTATTTCCTATTTGAAGTGAAGGAATGCTACCACATTCGAAGACATCATATACAATGGTGTCAGGTGGGAATACCTAACAGTGTATGTGAATGATCCTTTTTTTCATCAAGCTCCTCTGTAGACTAAAACGATGTCCTACAATATTGCTAAGTATATACACACCACACAGGGCCCTCAGATTTGCACTAAAATTGGACAAAGTTGCTTTGTAGCTTGTTATATGCTGTTTTATTCACCAGACACATGGCCTCAGGAACAAATGATATTTCACTCCAGTTGATGCTTTACTTAGGCAGCCGTAAACAGGAGCACTTTTTTCAGCCTTTTTCTCTTCTAATGAGCTCGACTTCTGCTTCTAAACATTCACTACAGCTGGAAAGCTGTTTCTTGTTGGTAACCAGCAACATAAGATTCTCATTGAAAGAGCTCTAAAACGTTTGATAAATACATGCAACCCTTTCTACCAGTAGTTTTATTTTCTCTGTGCTCTGCTTCAGACTTTAATGTGGTATCTGATATGCTTCTGAAATGCTCGTACTGATCCTGATCGGTGACTTCCACAAACTCGCAATGAATGGATGTGGCCTGAGGGAACGTTCCCTGAAATCAATCCCCATCTCTAATAAGCTCGATCTATCGAAGAAGAGGACCGATTCAGGATCTTGACCAGAAAATACACTTGGAATCAACAATAACTATAGATAATATTTTGCACCAATGATACTTTATTAAGGCACTGGTTCAGCTCACCTTTATTTTACCTGGTCCTTCAATAAACTCAACATCAATATCAGGTTTGATTTCTTAACCTCTACATGAGATAGACTTGAAGAGGGTGGTCCCCGACTTAGCCTAACCTAGCCATGAGTCTTAAGAAATGGTGATCAGTATGGTGTAATATACTGTAATAGTATACTGTAATAGTATACTGTAATAATATACTGTAATAAAGTAAAAAAAAAATCTTTTGTCGTATCGCTATCGTCATCACAAGATAAAAAAATAAAAAAGTTAAAAAAAGTCAAACAATCGTATCCATCTGTATTTTACCTTTTGGGAGAAATTGAGCACAACAGCACCACCATTGGTCATCAAAAAGTATACAGAATTGTATTAATTAGTTCAGACTGTACATTAGCTTAATACTGATAATGTGTTTTTAAAAAGATTATAAAAATTTGTTAGTGAAAACATACAGTGGTTAAAAATGTTATTCCTAACGTTCCTGAACATTCGGTCCTGCTTCGGATTCCCGCAAATTTTAGGATAATCCGCAACTTGCTGTTAGTTACGTTCCAAATGCTTGGATTTTCCAAGCCGAGAGTTCTGAAATGCGAATTATCGGGGGTTGACTGTATGAACAAAAGTACCGGGACACGTGACGTACATTTTACCAGCACCATGAAGATATGTTTTTTATGAGCTGGAGTGGAGGATCTTCTGCTATACAGCTCTTACTTTATCCCTATTGAACATGATGAATATGAACACTGACTGCACCCCTGGGCCTCTTCACCTCAGTACCTGAATTTACTAACAAAATGTGGTTGAATGAGCAAGAACCTCCACAAAATCTAGCAGAACATCTTCCGAGAAGAGCGAATGGGGATTAAATGTTAATTGGGATTTTCAAAAACACTAACTTTATGCTCAGGTGTCCACGAACGCTTTGGAAAAATGTGCATTTAAACCACCGATCTAGGACATTGGTATGAAAAGGCTTGACCAAAGAATAGAAATCGCAGCAGTCCAAATGGTTATTTAACACATGATAATTTCTGATATCTTTTTAAGGAAAATCTAAAAGTAGAAGGACCAATTACAGGAAAGTGCTGTCCAGGCCTGTTTACTATCTCTAGCATCCTCTGCATCTGTTCTTCTGTCCTAAAGATTTCCTGCACGAACAGCTGCCGGGAGTAAAAACAGGCCACGCCGGTGCTGATCCCGAATCAGACCCCGTGTCAGTGTCACCAGGGTGTGAAAGGCGAAATTTCCGCCCGATCGGCAGCGTCGTCGCGCCGCGAGTAGGCTCTCGAGCCGCAGCTGTTTGCACCGCGGCAGTGTTGTGCACCAAGCCGCGTTAATTATAGCTCCGTCCCGTGAAAATGACAGGCTTTTTCACCCGGATTAATGGCACGTATTTAGACTGTCTTTCTCGCGGGATCTAAGAGCAAAATTACGTCGCTGGTTCGGGCGAGTGAAAGGAAAATAGAGCGCGTCAACGGGCGCGCTTTTAATTTCCAGTTTTGCGTCTGGAACGCGAGCGAACTGATTGATGATTGCGTTTGTAGAACATGGCGGGACGTCACTCAGGGTTTTATCTGCCGGTGTTTTCATACTTGCAAACAAATCAATTAAATGGATCCTGCCTGTCTTGTGTGCCCAGCTCGTTTCTGTGTTGTTGTTTTTCTTCGTACTGCAAACGACTTCGCTTGCCTGTCTGGCTTAATGTCGGAGCTTAAGATAATATTTCCGTGTAACAGCAGGCTTGTGCTGAGATTAAAAGGACGAGGCTGTGATCTTTGAAGCCCGGGAGCTCGGTCTTTGCAGGAGCAGATTTCAAGCTGGATAATTCGAGAGGGATTTGTTTCCAACACTATGAGGCGACGCACAAATCTTCCGCCTCTATCTGCCCTTAGTGGGGTACTTAAACCATTGGCAGGACAGAAATCGAAATGATGCGCTTACTAGGGATTTTTGGATCGATCCGAAATGATTGCTTCATTCCATACTGGTGTTGTATCGACAGGATCCAGTGTTACATTTAAAATATTGATCCTTACTTGAGATGATCATTTACTTCACATGAATTCCTCCGCTGTTCATTATACAAACATTTGTGCAAACAGGTGTCTACACTGAAACTCATAAACTTTACACAGGCTTTAGCGAAAGACAGTGTCTGTTACACCGCTTGTATCTAAACAGTAGTCCACCAAGAAAGTCATTGTTCACTGTCTTCCTCCTTCCTTTCACAACTATTTCTCTCGGGAGTTTTTCTTTTGGCATCGTCGTGCGTTTTAAAATCACCATCAGTGAAGCTTTTCTCCTGATGCTATGCAGCTCAGAACACAGGTGAAGTGTGTTTTCATGCCCGGTTGTTTTCAGCGTGACGAATGATTCGCATTTCCTGTAGACAGCCCGAGTGAGCGGCAGGTCAAACGTCAGAGGAACATCATTCATTGGTTCAACTGAACCCGTTTGGCAATTACATTGGTCTAATGTAATGGGGCTCAGTTTTTTGGCTTGAAGTTTGTGAAACCGTGAAAAATCCAGGAAAAATCCATAAATTAGACGCTTGATTGTTTAAGCCGCGGGGTTCAAAACGTGGGAAAAAGGTAGCAGCTTATAGTCCGGAAAATACGGTACATGTTATTCATTACTGTACTTAAGTAGCTGTTTCACGTATCTGTACTTTACTAAAGCGTTTCCATTTGGGGACACTTTTAGTTCAACTTTACTACATTTCAAAGTCAAATATATTACAATTTACATCAGTCATACCTTTTTATTTATGAGCAAATAATCAGGGTCGAGCGTGCGCTCCGTTTTGAACTCGTTTTGATTGGCGCTTGGTGACGTCTCCTTATCACCAACATACATCTCAGTACCATGAGCAAAAACAAAACGTGACTACGGTTTTAATTCACAGCAGGCGATAAGCCAACCAGGTGCTGTTTACAACTGTAGTATCGTCGTGTATGACAAGCGAGGTGTGGCGACTTGTCTGATTCCGTCTTGGATCTCGAGCAAAGAGTACATTTTGTGCATTTTGCCTTCTTTGCGCATTGTTTCATGTCACATCAAGGAGGAAAAAAAAAAAATAAGCACAAAAGGTTTGATTGAGTGATTACAGCGTTTGCGTATTGCAACACACTGCGGTTTGTTTTGTGAATCTGACAACCGAATCTCGGCGGCGAGTTAATAAAAGAACCGGCGGCGAATAAAGCGTTCAAGACTTTCTTTTTTCCCGAGCAGGTCTCGCCTCGTGGTGTAAACGAACGATGAGATCACTGACATGTAGTGAAAGGGTTAAAAGAAAAAAACAACAGTCTGCAACCACGAAAACATCGTGTTAGCTGAAATTATGCTAATCAAAGGTATGACACGTGAGGGGGAAAAAAAGCCTGAGCTATAATTTCCGACTGTTTACCTACTGTAGGTGTATCTAACAACACCTAATAACATGTATCACATGTTCAAAACAGCCCACACACATACCACACATACTGTAATAGGTGTGGCATCAGCATTGCTACGAGATTAATGGAGAGCCAGCAGCCATTTTTAGGATCAACGCCAAAAGTATTGGTACTCCTGATCTTTTCTGGCTTATGTGGTTCTTCCACAAACCTTTACCAGAATCTTGGAGGCACACAGTTGTCAAAAGCTGGAGACTCAAACCTGTTAGCATGAACATGATCCTTTGCACAAAACCAGCTTTTCCATGGTTTCCATGGATTGGAGTGGATCTTGAATTGGAAAGCTGACTGCTCCTCAAACCTCCTTAACTCACCCACAGTACATCAGTAACTGACTTTCCCAACAAAATGTGGATAAATATTCACAAATCTCCACAAAATCTAGTGAAACACCTTCCCAGAAGAGTCGAGGTTATTCTAAGAGCAAATGGAGACTCAGTGTGGGATGGGATGTTCAAAAAGCACCAATCTTGTGGCCTGGTCTCCACATACTTTTGTTCATTATATAGTTATAATGTATTTTTTTGTTTGTTTTTTGGCCTCCAAAGACATGCTGAAGAACGGAATATGGCTGGAAACGGCATGTTTCTCAATACGTTTGTCCATAAAGTGTGTTACAATATACAAGGTATTTTATAATACCTATGTTCTGACTTTGGATTGGTAAAAAATTATAATAATAATCAACCCATGAATCTTTTCGGTTCTGCCAAGTTTATAACGCAGTATTATAACTATAGCGTGTCCTAGTTCCTAATTATCCGTATTGTTTGATTTGGGGGTCGGTCCTTCATGCCACTCGAGTGCTGATTTGAGCGTAATTGTATTTCCTCCACAAAACGACAAATTAGAGATAAAGTGGAGAAACCAGCCGGCACCAATAATCAGTCCAAAATGACTGTACATGACTTTTTTTTGTTTGTTTGTTTTTTTTGCATATAATTCCATTTTAATTGTGAAGAAGTAAAAGTAAATTGTATCAGCAGTTAAGATTTGTGGATACCTGGCCATAGGATTTGTATGTGCTTTTTGAACATTTCACATTGAGTCCCCGTTTGCTGTTATAATAAGCTCCACTCTTCTGGGAAGATGTTCCAGTAGATTTCGAGGAGATATGTGGAGACATTCAACCACAAGGGTGTTATTAAAGTCAGGTACTGATGTAAGTGCAGAAGCCCAGACTGCAGTCAGCATGAAGGTGTTCAATATGTCGGGTTGAGGTCAGAGCTCTATAGGAGGCCACACAAGGGAAGGTTTCATGCTACCACATCCTATATAATCATGTGTTTAAATCCCAGCCACACCAAACTGCCACTCCTGGGCCCCTGAGCAAGGCCCTTAACCCTATAGATGCTCAGTTGTATGAATGAGATTAATGTAAGTCGCTCTAAAGCCAAATGTCAAATGTGTAGCAGTTTTTAAAGGAATTGCTTGATTGAGTTGCACGTATTCAGAATCGAAAGACAGATTTCACCAGTGAAGTGGAGTGTTTTTGCAACGTTTAGACGGATATCTAGGTCATCGTCGATCTGTCACGAATCTAACCTTTTTCTCAAAGAGCTATTTATACGCGTTTGAGCTCGTCCGGATGCAGGCAGCGAGCCGAGAGCGAACGCAGGTGACGACGCAGGTTTAAAGCAGACATTCCTCAGCCGTTACTGTACCACCAGATTTTGATCCTTTAGGCTTGATGACGGTCCTTTGACGTAACCGCGGCAATCGATTCCCAAAGTGCTCCTCCGCTCTGCTCTTTTTTTTTTTTCTGTTTTTTTGCAGCCTGCTTTTAGTGGTCATCTGGACTTCCATTATCTGAGTCAGATTACAAAAAAAAAAAACAACAACAACAAAAAGGCCTGTCAGGATCGTAAAGGACGTGCAACAAAAACGAGTGTGGGATCAGCCTCCTACAGTACGTCTCGTCTTTCATTCAGAAATAATGCAAAAAGAGATTAGTCATCGTTAGCGGCTCAGCGATGGGCGCAGAGGGGAGACGTGTCCGTGGCCTTTATTCTTGATTTTTAAACATAATGATGTAAAAAAAAAACAATCGCCACCAATGTAAAACGCCACTGTAGTTGGATGAACAGCAAAGCAAGGGGTGTGTGTGCGTTGCCAGATTTTGACGTTCAGACCCCTCCCCTTATAATTAAATAAAATAAATGATAGGAATTTTTTTTATATAAAATAATTTTGAGGAACTGTAAGGGGAAGTTAAATGTATTACCAGTTGAGGTTTGTGTTTTACACTATTTGAACAAATGTTTGTGGACACCTGACCATCATATTGGGTGCTTTTTGAACTTTCTATTCCACACTGAGTCCCTTTTTGTTGTTATAATAAGCTCTATTTTCCTGGGAATATGTTCCAGTAGTGTTTATGTGTATGTATATATATATATATATATGATTGTCTGTCCAACTTTGTGGTGACAGTTTGTTGAAGAACCACATATGGCTGGAAAATTCAGAAAAATTCAATACATTTTTGTTTATCCATATGGTGTAAGTATCCATTATACATGGTATTTAAAAATTATATGAAACACAACCGATCATTTTTGATTTCTCCCGAGTTTATAACTCAGTATTATAATTATAGCGTGTCCTTGTTCCTGATCATCCATATTATTTGATTTGTGGGCTGATTTGAGCGTATAATTAGCTTTTATTTGTGAGGAAGTGAAATGAATTAGCAGTTAAGCGGATCGAACTAATGTACGTATATAGACATCACCCATGTTCACAAAGCTTCCATTCTCAGTGGCTCAGTGGTTTGTTTAAAAGATCATGAGTTCAAATCCCAGCTCCACCATGCTGCCACTACTGGGCCCTTGAGCAAGGCCCTTAATCCATAAAAAAAAAGCATTAAAAAGCATCTCTGGCCCAAGAAATTGAATAGAATTATTATAGTTAATATGTTTTTTATAATCTTCTTTTTTAAAGCTATAAATATTTCAGGATTTGGTTAGAACAGTGTACATTATCTATTTGAAATTATAGGACGTGGCATTTATTATCAATTATCATCATAATGCTAATAATAATAATTTTTCTCTATATTTTTTCAAGCTGCCCTTGAGAAAAAAACAACTTCTTCTGAATCCTTTTCTTTCTTCACAGTCTTTTAATAGCCATGTTGCACAAATAGCACTTCATGGCAAAGAGGAAAAAAAAAGCTGACAGCGTGAGATATGCATGAGAAAGGCGTTAAAATGAGGCTGGATGTGACATTCAGAGAAATAGTTTGTGTGTGTGTGTGTGTGTGTGTGTGTGTGTGTGTGTGTGTGTCTCTCAATCCCCACTCTCGTCTGTAAAACCTGTTCACGTCATGATCACGGACTTTCCCTCATTCTAAAAACAAAGCCGAATCGGTTTGTCTCCATTAGACATAACATTTATGGCATTTGACAGAAGCCCTTGTCCCGGGCGACTTGCATTACATCTTATTTATACAGCTGCTACGGGGTTAGGGGCCTCGATCAGGGGCCCAGGATTCTGTTGTGGCGATCTTGGTTAGACCAGTGTTTAAGTGTCCAAATTTGATATGTCTTTTAAGAAATTAAACCTTACAAATCAACTGTTTTTTTTGGCTTTTCACTCACATGTGACTTGGTGTTTGAGGACCAGCGCAGCTTTGAGCCTTCAGAATAATTCAAATATTTGAGTTGTGTTCAGATCAGATTCTCTAAAACTGTTACTCAAGTCAGATTGGAATTTGGAAAACTTCCAAGGGATCTATATTTTTACTCCGTTATGATTTTTAGATACTCTTTAGTTCAATCCGTTCAATAGTGCATGTCAGAAGGTCAATTCCATAACCATCCCTTTCAACTGATCGCATATTTCTTTAACGCACTATTAAAGGCGTCGATGATTTTGTCACGTACTTTTCTTCAGGCTTGTCCACCCTGTGAACTGTCACACATAGTCACACCAGGGCGTGTAATCGAGCTACAGCTGCTGCGCATAGTTTAGTGTGCGTGTGCGTGTGTGTGTGTGTGTGTGTGTGTGTGTGTGTGTGTGTGTGTGTGTGTGTGTGTGTGGAGCCAGTTTAAGAAACGAGTAAGCTTTTCAAAGTCCGAACACGTCCGCGGTAAGCCTGGGAGAGTTGTGAAGGACAAACATAAAGGACATAATAAAGTGCTCAAGTTTATTTTTTCGGCCCGAGTCTGATTAATCAGGGTAATAATAAATATAAAAAATAAGGCGTAAAGCAGAAAGGAAATTAAATAGCTTGTGTTGAGCCATTTCACAGGCGGCCACTTTATCCCATAAACTGCATCCTTCTATTTGTTCCATGACGGCGTCCATTTAGGAAGCCGGCATAGATTCCTGGTTCCGATGTTTCCCGTAAACGGACCAATTCGAAAAATGGCGTATGCGTGTTCGTTTTTAATAGTTCCCCAAAAGCTGCTCGTCTACGAGGTGGTAAAAAAAAGTTTAGAGACTAGGTTTGTGACATGCCAACAGATGTCACAGTCACAGGGAGCACCGAACTTTATTAGTCAGTGTGCTAAATGACATCATCCTGTGCACATCAGGAGCTGAGCAACTGGTGCTATTCTGCGTTAACACGTCTACTATTCACGATTAACTAGAAACGATTAAAAAGGAAAGTATGGATGCGGACACATGAATCCACAATACACAATTGGGTTTGCACGTCTTTTTTGGTGTGTGGTTGTAGGGAATTGTGTTCATTCATCTACAATAGTAAGTTCAGGCAGGATGCTGGGTGAAAAGTTCTAGGAGCTTGTGCTGGACGCTCAAGCTCTTCTTTTCCAACCTTCTCAAACCATGTCTTTATAGAGCTCACTTCTGGTCCAGAGGCATTTTCATAGCTTTTTAGCTCCAGTGAAAGGAAACTGTAATTCTACAGCACAGAAAGAGTATTCTGTCTTTCCAAATTTAGGGAAGAAGAACAAATGGGTGTGTTGTCAGGGGTCCATGCACTTTGTGCCCTCAAGTATACATTTTCGAGCAAAATATCTCCAGTTATAGAAGTGGGAGGAAAATATCGATCTTGTTAAGACTGCATATTTGAAATCATTTGCCTACAGGTTATGACTTGAACCAGTTATATAAAGTCCCCCCCCCCAAAAAACCCCCAGAAGGAAATCAGTTTTGTCCGTGAAAAGAGTGGGAGTGTCTGTGTGTTTCTCTGTGTTCAGAGACGTTGGAAATAGCCTCTCGCCCTATTTCTGTGGGAGCAGGGAGTTTCTTTCTCCCTAATGATGAAAAACTGGGACAGAAGGGAGTGAGCTGGAGAGAGAGAGGGCGAGAGAGAGAAAGAGAAAGAGAAGGTTTTTTGCATGGCATGAGAAAAATAGGTCGTTTTGAGTGGGACACTCCACAATGTAGCGGTTAGCAAGAAGAACTAAAAGCGTGAGCAATCGAATGTGCATTAGGGGCACAATGAGGCAAATCGCAAAGCGACCGTGAGGTAGGTGACTGAATAAAAAAAAAGTCCTATCGAGTCCCATGACCGTCCTTGATATTCTTGCAACACAGATAGATGGTTGACTTCGCTCTGTCCACCCCTCCACCTGTGGGCTTGTCCTCTTTCTCTGGTCCAGACAGGACATAATTCACCCAGTCTGCTTTCCTCCCACAGGAAGGTGAGTGTGAATGTCTCCTACAGCGGGCTTTGTATTTTCTTGCAAGGTAACCATGAATCTCTGAGGTGTTTTTTTTTAAATACCCCGTCTTGTCCTCAAGCAAAAACTGTATCTGCCTATGTTTTGACCCATTGACCCATACTATGGAGGAGAACATAAACTCTTAATAAAAACCCTTGGAGGCCCCATGACCCCAATAAAGAAACTCAAATGTATGTACAGCCGACGCCTCCGGCTCTTACATGCGCTACATTTATTACAATAATGCTTTCATGCGGCTGGAAATATCTAATGAAAGCCACCCAAGGAAGAGCGATGAGATAAGAATGGTCAGACTAGTATGAGCAAGACTATGGCTACTAAAATAACTACTCTTTGCATCTGTGTTGAGAAGAAAAGTATCTCAGAAAAATAAAACCACAATAAAGATTAGGGCAAAAAAACAACAACAAATAAAACAGTCTTGTTCCGGATACTTTGGATGGCCCTGTGTGCACTCTCATCCAGATCATCTCCTCACCCTCAATATGCTTTTACTGACATCGGTTAGAGCTTCACGGTCTTATCAGAGTCCACATCATTATTATTCATGTTTGATACTCACCCTTTGCCCACCCTTTGGATGTGCTTTTTAGTCCCCTGTGGTCAATTTCCATCTGACTGGGCCAATAAATGAATCTTTCAGAACCTTTTTTTTCCTCCATGTCCTTCTTTCACACCCAAGGCAGAGTGAGTACTTATCTGAAACGAGATCATAAATCGTCCTTCCTGCGGTAAATCACACTGTTCTAGATAGCGCTGTCGTCTGGGGCTGGTTATTGAATATGAGTGTTTTTTTCTTTTGTGTGTAAATGTACACAGGAATCATATGTTCAGTGTGAGTATTATTATCATAATTATTATCACCATTATTATCACCATTATTATCTCTCTCTCTTATCATTTATATATTTATATATTTATAGATAGATAGATAGATAGATAGATAGATAGATAGATAGATGTCACACCTACATATAAATGTATGAAAACTTAAAAATGAACATAAATATATAAATAAATGGATAGGTAGAAGGATAGACAGACAGACAGACAGACAGACAGACAGACAGACAGGCAGGCAGACAGACAGCTTTGGAGGCTGGACAAGAAAAAAACTTGTAGAAATCTACAATCTGTTCACCCGTTACTGAAGCTTCAGCAGTCCTGTGTGCTCTCCTGTAAAAAAATGCATCTTTTGTGCATATGAAAGCTCAGAGGTATGACACGGCTCTCACGACGGGCACAAAAACCCACCAGCGCACAGGGTTCGCACTGCTTCCTCTTAAGACTGCTCCGTTTCAAGTGGCACTCACACCTGATCAAAATAACCGGACAGAACCGTCATTCTGAAGAAAAGAACTCTATTCGAGTGCGACTGAGAGGATTTCAAACGTCTATGGCTCGAGTTCAGCTGCTCCGCTAATCTCCTCCAGACAGGGATAGGCAGTGTGATGGAGGAATAAAGAAAAGGCAGAAAGGAGAAAGAAAGAGAGAGGGAAAAAAGGGACAAACACATTATAGAGAGAGAAATTGTGAAAAGTGGGTTTAAGGAGTGAGAGGGACACAAAGAGAGTGAGAAATCGAGGTGTTGAATGTGGGTATTAATATCGAAGTGCAGTCTCGCTCTGATCAACTGTACATGCTAAACACTTAGTGTAGTGTAGTGTGTGTGTGTGTGTGTGTGTGTGTGTGTGTGTGTGTGTGTGTGTGTGTGTGTGTGTGTGTGTGTGTGTGAAGAGGCTTCTTCATACAGTAGTGTCAAGTGAATGCACTGACCTCTGGCCAACCCAATGCCTTTGATCCCATTTGGAATCCTTTAGAGGTTCTTCAGTACTGAGCTACAGAGTTTCTCTTCGTGTTTGTCGGCCAAAATATCAAAAACTTGTGGCGTTTCTGTCACCACTTTAGCTTCGATTGATGATTGATTTACTTCCTGCATCAGCAGATCGAGACCACATCTCTCAAACAGCCTCACAGAGGGATGGATTTAAACACACCAGGGTTGAATTCAAACATGCTGCACGTGCAAAGGTATTAAAAAAAAAAATGCAGATATTACAATCTACCACTCGATTTGTCTTTGTCAGAATAAAGGCACTGTACAGGTGCATCATGTTCCCCATGGTACAGCGATAACATTCCTTTGACGGTGTCACCGACAGACGATCCTTTAATTAAAGATACAACAGGCAGAGCCGTTAGGGGGCCAAGCACAATTTTAGGATCGGTACAGCGGCATCAAGAATTTACTGCACAAAGTGCTCACTCAAACGCTTCAAAACATAATGGATCATTTTTGCCTGCTAATCATTTACATTTATTGCATTTGGCAGACAATCTTATCTACAGCGAATTACATTTATCTCAATCATACAACTAGGCAGCAGTGGGATTCTATGCAATTCAATACGGTACTGACAGTTTGCTTTTATTTCTTTGGTTTAGACAAACAGCAAATCATCAATTTACTAAAGTGCCTTCTGACTTCTAACGCATGGCCCCTTTCACCAACACGCCTTCGCAATGGAAAGAAAAATGTAATTAAATAAAACCAGACCAGCAGTTCTTTTCCTGTTCTGTTTCCAGGCAGTTACAGCTCTACCTCTGCCATGTAAATCTGTATTCTATGTGACCATGAGGAACAGTTTATCGAGGAGAAATCAAACTACATATAAAATATTGGTCACAATTTATTGGTCAGTTTCTAAATAATAAAAGTATAGTACCTCTACTAATAATTACATATAAATTAATCCTTTTTTTCCCGACGAAAGTATGTAAAAAATTATGCATCGCAGAACAAGTGCCAATTTGTGTACAATGGACACTTTTTTTAATTAGTGCATTACATCGTTTACTTTTATTGCGATGGACCGGTGGGAATCAGTGAATCTTACCATCCCTAATATGCCAAGTTCCCCTTTTCCAAAAAGCACAGATCGGTCCATTTTTCTTCAGCGATCACTCGTATTTTTCAGAGTGACCACTGTGGAGGTATAGTGTAGTGTATATACATAGTGTATCTCTAAAGCACCCTAGACACAAGAGGCTCATTCACACCTTTCAAGTTGCACCACAAGTGCAAATTCGCACGTTCGGTTTAAAGACATGTTTATTTGTCATTATTACTGCTTGTCCAGATTTCAAGCAATACACATTCCAGTAGGTGGATTGGCAACTCATGGTTGCTCCTGCCTGTGAACATGTTTTTTCCTGGTGTTTTGTAGTCGATGGGATATTATTCAGCGTGTACACCTGCCTCATGCACAGTGTTTCCAGGAACATACTCTGGCTTTGCTGTAGCCCTGAAAACTATAAAGGTGAATGAAGTGATTCCTCAGAAGATTCCAGATTGCCCAGGACTTCTTAAGGTGCACAGATCGATTCATCTACCACTCAACCATGCCATCTATTTTTGCGTCTCAGGTGGACAAGCAGAGTTCATACCGTCAAACACGTCATGGTCACAAATTGTCTTTGATCATTGTCCGATCTTCTTCAAAATACCAGACAAATGCCAAGCAGCTGAGCAGAGAAGGTTGATCTTAATGATGTGGGAAAGATGTTATCAAACTAAACGAATCCGTTTTGACTCCTGGACTCGCACTTCAATCGAGAGATTTTAATGAGGTCCAGCAAAAGCACCAAGAAAATCTCTTTTGATTGACAGGGTCAGAACCAGGACCTGCTAACATGGCGATGTTGCAGACAGCCAGGATCATGGATCGAAAATGTTTTGTGGGTTCCGATCAACCATAGATCTGTCTTACGGCCAGAAATTACCTGGCTACCTTCTGGAAGGTACTCTGTTGATCACCAGTATCTACTAATGTTCGCAAAGTTTCATTCAGATAAAACTTTATTTGAAATTTTGATTCCAAAGTCAAGCAACAATGTACCAAAAAACATATTAACAACAGTATTGGGACAACCAATGTTTTCCTTTCATATGTGGTTCTTACCCAAACGGCCCCACTTGCTGTTATAATAACCTCGACTCTTCTGGGAAGATGTTCCACTAGATTTTGAAGTATGCTTCTAGAGATTTGTGCTAATTCAGTCACAATAACACTGATGTTTATGTCTGCATGCAATTAACATGTCTCGCTTTTGATGCGTGGACACACACTATATGAACAACATCTGACCCTATGATTGGTATGTGGTTTCTGAACCTCCCATTCCACATTCAGACCCCATATGCTGTTATAGTAACCTCTACTCTTCCGGGAAGATGTTCCACTAGATTATGAATTGTGCTTGTACAAGTGCAAATTCGCACGTTCGGTTTAAAGACATGTTTATTTGTCATTTTTACTGCTTGTCCAGATTTCAAGCAATACACATTCCAGTAGGTGGATTGGCAACTCATGGTTGCTCCTGCCTGTGAACATGTTTTTTCCTGGTGTTTTGTAGTCGATGGGATATTATTCAGCGTGTACACCTGCCTCATGCACAGTGTTTCCGGGAACATACTCTGGCTTTGCTGTAGCCCTGAAAACTATAAAGGTGAATGAAGTGATTCCTCAGAAGATTCCAGATTGCCCAGGACTTCTTAAGGTGCACAATAATATAATAAGCTGATTATTTTCATGATCATGAAGGTGCAGGATCTGGCAGATCAATTCATCTATCGCTCATCCATGCTATCTATATATGAGTCTCAGGTGGACAAGCAGAGTTCATACCGTCAAACACGTCATGGTCACAAATTGTCTTTGATCATTGTCCGATCTTCTTCAAAATACCAGACAAATGCCAAGCAGCTGAGTAGAGAAGGTTGATCTTAATGATGTGGGAAAGATGTTATCAAACTAAACGAATCCGTTTTGACTCCTGGACTCGCACTTCAATCGAGAGATTTTAATGAGGTCCAGCAAAAGCACCAAGAAAATCTCTTTTGATTGACAGGGTCAGAACCAGGACCTGCTAACATGGCGATGTTGCAGACAGCCAGGATCATGGATCGAAAATGTTTTGTGGGTTCCGATCAACCATAGATCTGTCTTACAACCAGAAATTACCTGGCTACCTTTTGGAAGGTACTCTGTTGATCACCAGTATCTACTAATGTTCGCAAAGTTTCATTCAGATAAAACTTTATTTGAAATTTAGATTCCAAAGTCAAGCAACAATGTACCAAAAAACATATTAACAACAGTATTGGGACAACCAATGTTTTCCTTTCATATGTGGTTCTTACCCAAACGGCCCCACTTGCTGTTATAATAACCTCGACTCTTCTGGGAAGATGTTCCACTAGATTTTGAAGTATGCTTCTAGAGATTTGTGCTAATTCAGTCACAATAACACTGATGTTTATGTCTGCATGCAATTAACATGTCTCGCTTTTGATGCGTGGACACACACTATA
Source organism: Silurus asotus (assembly GCA_024362625.1). Lineage (NCBI taxonomy): Eukaryota > Metazoa > Chordata > Actinopteri > Siluriformes > Siluridae > Silurus > Silurus asotus. Next base: position 5,853,445 of record MU579904.1, read on the forward strand.
TGAACAACATCTGACCCTATGATTGGTATGTGGTTTCTGAACCTCCCATTCCACATTCAGACCCCATATGCTGTTATAGTAACCTCTACTCTTCCGGGAAGATGTTCCACTAGATTATGAATTGTGCTTGTTGAGATTTGTGATCATTCAGACAGGCAGGTACTGATGTAGGTGAGATGAGAAGGCCTGGGCGTTCAGCTTTTTCCAATTCCAAATCTATAGCAGGAGATCTTCCATTTCAACCCATGTAAATCATATCATCATGAAGTTTGCTTTGCACAGAGGCATTGTCATGCTGGAACAGGTTTGGGTCTCCTAGTTCAGGTGAAGGGAAAATTTCATGCTACCGCAAATAAAAGACGTCCTATACAATTGTGTGCCTCCATCTTTGTGGGACACAACAGTTTGGGTAAGGATCACATATGGCTAAACAGTTCATTGATGAAACCATTGTTTTAAAATCATAAGCACAGGATAATCTGTGAAGTTTTTGATGGGTTGATTGTGTTATGTTTGGTTCCTCCACACTAAAGCAGGTTGTTCTTAAAGCTCTAGGGCTGAGTGAGTTGGTGTGAAGTGTTCATGGCAGTAAAAGCAGGCTTGTTTGTTTATTTCTCTCTCCTTAGCCGTTAGAAGTTAGCCTCGGGTTCCAAATTAGAGCACAGCTTGGGGGCTTAGCGTCACTAAAGATAAAGCATATCCATACAACTGCACTCACTCACACACACAAACACAGAGGCTGAAGTGTTGATTCACTGGCATTACACACAGACAGCAAGTGTGAAGACATGATGAACGGTCAAATCTTCATATCATATTTTCGTATAGAAAATAGTGTGTTGGAATATATGGGTGGTGTGTGGGGTCCTGGGAAAACCCTTTTGACTTCTTTAATGACTGTAAATGCAGTGTTGGTTTTACTTACCTATTCAAAGGTTTTGTTCTCACGTTCTTCTCAGGTGTGTATCGTCACGCCGTTTGCTTCGTCTCATATTCACGTCCTCCCAGCAGTAATCGCGTTGGCATCTTTGCCCTCGCGTTTGCTCGTTTTTGTCTTTCTCATGAGAGGCTGAAAGTAGAACAGAGTTGTTTGGAATGAGCCAAAGTATGCGTAAATTAGGACAGAACACGCAAAAGAAACAGAGAGGTGTGTGTTGCTATTAGCACAGTTTAATCATCTGCTGCTCGGTTAGCATACAGTAGCAAGAGGAACATGTAGCATGACAGGAAGTGCAAATTTCATCAAGTTTTAGTTGATTGATTCGATTTATTTCTTCACACTGGTTCTTGGTGTACATTTATTAAGTTTGAACATAAAACCTGAGGTAAAAAACTACTTAAATAAAACATTTTTGATATTTCCCAAACAAACACTATTACATACCATTTGTGAGAATAAAAGATTTACATTAAAATGTCAAGACATCCTTAAAAACCGTTTGTGAGTGTATTTTTACATGATAGCAAATTTGCATCAATGAATAAATGTGTAAAAATTGCATCCAAATAAAATTAAAATAGCACTGCAACAATATAATTCTTTACATAATGTACACTTTAACACCATATTTTCCATAAAAACACCATAACACTGATGTTAATGTGTGCATTAGCAATACGTAGACATATACTATATGGACGACAGTTCGTGGACACCTGACTATAAGATTGGTATGTGCTTTGTGAACATACTATTACACATTTAGTCTTTATTTCTTGTTAAAAAATAACCTCCACTCTTCTGGAAAGATGTTCCACTAGATTTTGGAATGTGATTGTGGAGATCTGTGTTCATTCAGCCAGTTTTGTAAAGTCAGGTTCTGATATAAGTGAGGTGAGGAGGCCTGGGGTGCAGTTAGCATTCACATTTAGTGTTGAGATCTTCCATTCTAACCCATGTGAAGCACCCATGTGAAGCATATCTTCATAAAGGTATTATCATGCCGCGACAGGTTTTGGTCTTGTTCAAGTGACGAAAGTCCAATAAAATTGTGTGCCTTTTAGTCTTTAGGAATTATATGTGGATAGTGAAAGTCAGGTTTCTCAATATGTTTGTCTTTATAGTATATCTTTGAAAAGTATGTGGTTTAATATGTTTGCAAAATATGGTTTAATTTGTCTATTTTGTTTTCGGATAACCACCTTAATCAAGTGTCTCCATACCTCAGCGCTGTGTGAAGAGCTTTTTGTTAAGTGGGCCTCAGTGTTAGAGCTCCCGGGCTAATGAAGTGCAATAACGGGTGTGTTTTTCATTACGGCCCGCTGCTGGGGAACGTGATTGTGTGGCGTAACGGCCCTCAGAGCGGCAGCTTCATCCCTAATCACCAACCTTTTCTTTTATTACAGGAGACTAATGAAATCGTGGCTATTAAGAAGTTCAAGGACAGCGAAGGTAAGACGCCGGCGCTAACAAGCAACGAAATCATACAGAGACATCTCAGAGATTAACGGGGAGATGCCTTTTATTATATTTTTCCAAAGGTGTCCTCGGGTTCTGCTCCATTTCTTCAACCTTGAAGTGATTTATCAAGCAATTATAAAGTAATTACAAATTCTAAACCTTGCTCAGATTCCAGATAAATGACCAGGTTACTGTAGGACGATACAATTTTTCGAAATCGATCATTTATAATACTGTAGCACGCATGTTTTTTAGCCAAATTATTCAAATACAACAAAAAATTTAGCATAACTAACATAAAAAGGCATTTTCTTAGTTGTGTGTTTTCTGTCTTATCTTTTACGTTTTATTTATGCCACTTTACACCACTCCTAAATGATATTGTTTCGTAAAATGTTACCCGTATATCAGTGTGTCATGTGAACTGTGCTGAGAATGTGACTTGGAATATAACAATTGTTATTTAATTTTTATATTTCATGATATATCAGTATTACAAGCAGAATTTGGTGTCTTAATTTAAAATGCACGTCTAAATGACGTCTTTTAGCCACATTAGAAATCTACCCCCAGAGAAAACACAATAAAAAGAACATCAGCCAGAGAACATGCCTCAAGTTCAGGTGACTGACTGAAAAGAACATCTTGGCTGAACTCTCACTTCAGATGTAGAATTGTGTAGCTTGTAGGCTTTGAGTCCCACTCTGAGGCTTCTCTGTAGTTTAATGAGCTCAGGTGGGTGGGTATCTATGCCGGACGGGCATAGAAAATAACCAGTAGCACTTTTCAGAACCTTGCATACTCACTTTATCTTTTTTTTTAATGTCCTCATGTTGCTCCTCATGCAGAGAACGAGGATGTGAAGGAGACGACGATGCGGGAGCTGAAGATGCTCCGCACGCTCAAGCAGGAAAACATCGTGGAGCTGAAGGAGGCGTTCCGGCGCCGGGGGAAACTCTACCTGGTGTTTGAGTATGTGGAGAAGGTACACGCAGGGATGCCGCTCCGTGAGACGCTTCAGTTCAGATTTCAAGTTTTTAATTTATTTTAGGATGACAGCTGTTTGGTAAAATACATTTACTTACCCTGCAAACAAAGTCGTAGGTGTCAACACTAATGATGCACATATACAATAACAGAGAGCAGAATATTTCGTTGAATTTTATGTGGAAAGTGTTACTGTGATTTTCCTGTGAAAAAAAACAACAACCCAGACAAATAGAGGCTTTACAAAATATGCATGTAACAGCCACACATCACAATATAACATGCTCAGGTCCTCACTTTTAATTATGTTCTTATTTAGGTCCTCAGTTTTTGTTATGTTTTTACTTAGATCCTTGCTATTCTATCTTCTTACTCAAGTCCTCACATTTCTAAAGGTTTTTTTCCTCAAATCGTTACTTTACTTCATGTTCATACTCTAGTGCTTACTTTTTGGAAACGTTCTAATTATGGTCCTTCCTTTTCTTTTGCTATTCAAATATTGAAGTTTTTACTTCTGTCCTCACTTTTCAGTTTTTATTCAAATCCTCACTTTTCTTTATGTTCTTACTTTATTCCTCACCTTTCTAAAAATCTTCCTCAGGTCTTCACTTTTCAATATGTTCTTACTTAGGTTATTTTTTTTTCTTAATGTTCTTTCTCAAGTCCTCACTTTTTCTTATGTTCTTCATTTGGTCTTCATTTTTCTTTTTATTCTTATTTAGGTCCTCACTTTTCTATATGCTTTTACATAGAGTCCTTTTTTTTTACTAAATAGAATATATGTATATGTTATATCTTGAGGTGCTCACTCCACCTGCATTGATTGATTTTGTATTACTTCACTTGCTCAGTATTGTGTTTTTTTATATTTGGGCATTATTGTGTTGTTTTTGCTCCTGCCGGTGTAGAACATGCTGGAGCTGCTGGAAGAGCTGCCTAATGGAGTACCGCTTGACAAAGTGAGGAACTACATCTACCAGCTAATCAAAGCCATCCACTGGTGCCATAAGAATGACATAGTGCACAGGGGTAAGGGAACGATTCAGTGTTTTCAAAGCAATTTGTCAAGTCATGTTAGACCATTGGAAAGTTTGTAGTTAGAGTTTCTAAATGGCTCACTGACAAAACTTCAGCCTGTATTGTTACTTTGAGCTATTAAATATGGTGCATGTGTCAGAAATGCAGCCTTTTTTTGGCTTGAATGCAGGACTGCAGATGCTCAAACTATCAAGATGACCTAGTAAAGTAAAAACAGCGCTGCCAGTGAGCTGGGCTTTAACTAGGCCAATGTGGAGGAGCTGCGTGTGAAAGCTACTGCTCCACTTGCAGGAACCCTGTGTTTAGGCTCTAAAGCTCTTAAATGCCAGAGCAATTGTTTTATTGGTGCATCGTAGGAGAACTCATAGAAATATCACAGAAAAGGATTATAATGACACAAATTTAAAGACCAAACTTCCTACATCTATAAAAAAGCACATTGAATATTAACATATATATTGATATATTGTGTATTAGGTTCTATTTGGTTTAAATCAACTTGTATTGATATTGAAATATTTATCTCAGACACTTTTATCCTGTGTTTTAGTGTTATTACAAATGTTTACAATTTTATGGGTGTGGCCATCTTGGTCAATTACAAAGAACTTTTTTATTTTGGTCAAGATTGTAAGAGGCTTAATTTTCTGTGTGTTTTTATTTAAGTCCTTACTTTTCTTATGTTTTCACCTAAGTCCTCACTTTTTTATTTTTATTGCATAGGTTCTCACATATCTTATTTTTGATATATGTCCTCACATTTTTAGAATTTACTGTCATCAGAAAAACTTATTTTGCTTAAGATCGAAAAAAGTCAAAATTTTCTATACTTAGGTTCTCACTTTTCATTTTTTGTATTGCTTAGGTCCCCACTTTTCTTTTCTTTTCTTTTTTTCTTTTAGAATTTACTCAAATCTGAGCTAAATATTTTCACCATGTGGCCATGTTAGACAAAAATAAGTCCAAAAATGTTTATTGCTTGGTTTCCCACTTTTCTTATGTTTTCACTTAAGTCCCACCTTCTTCTTTTTTCTTCAATTTTTTTATACAGTTTACTGTAATCTGTAAATATTAATAAAACATTTTCACAGTGTTATTATATGAGTCCATATTTAAAAGTGGCAGAAATTGATAATGAAAATGATAATATAATCACAGTTTGAAATAAAAGTAAGTAATCCCCGCCATCTTTTTCTGTTTACATGATCAACAATAGATTAACAGTCTAACTTGACTGCTAAATGCACTTCAGTAGTGCTGGCAAATATGTATTTTGGAAGTATGTATTTATGTAAATTAATGTGTAAACATGTGCGACCTAATTTTCTTCTCTTTTCTCTATTTTTTCTTGTCTTGCAGACATTAAGCCAGAAAACCTCCTAATCAGCTCAGATGATGTGCTCAAGCTGTGCGATTTTGGTGAGTTTGGCTTTCAGAAATGCACTCTGCCTGAAGATGGTGTAGTTTTTGGGTGTTTGGTGCTTATTAGCAGTGTTAATGATGCAGATGTGGAATTCACCCATGAAGGTGTACAGGATTGTAGGCTAAAGCTCACCTCCACCTTTTTCACTCACAAAGACCCAGCATGAGTGTAATAATGTAAAGTGCAAAAGCAAAATCACTTCAGAGAACAAATCAAGGCTGTACTCTAGTTTGATTGTGTCGTCAGGGAGGTGATGAAGGGGGCAACTTAACACCCCTGAATAATTCATGAACGTTTTTTTTTTTTAATGAGTTTCACACTGATGGAATTTGGCAACTGCTCTGAAGAACACTTTTTGCACCATGAGTGAGTGGGTAGCACTCGTTAGTGGTTTGCAGTATCTCTGGGCAATCGCAGGTTTGAATCCTGAAAATGCCACAGCCAGTGTTCATTCTTTCTGTCCTGTCAAACACGGTGACACCAACCAATTGTGAAATCATGTACTGTATGCAGAAAAGAGTAAAAAGCTATTTCCTATCTGTAAAAATTGGAAAGACTTTTTTTTTTCCTTAGGATTGAAGGAGTCACTTTTCACTTAGGTCCTCACCTTTCTTATTTTTATTGTTTAAGGCCCTCACATTTCTGAAGAATTAACTGAAATCTGTAAATATTAGCTAAATATTTTTACAGTGCGGCCATGTTGGACAATTGGAAAAATAAGAAATGTCTGCACTTTCGATATGTTTTATATGTCCTCCCTTTTTTTATACAGTGTAGCAGAAGGATACAAATGATTTAGCCTGAAGAACATAAAGCCTGAAGAGGTAAATGTAGCAAATAGCAAGTGAAGAAGTAATCAGCTAATACTGCCAAGTATTAGTACTACTCAGTAACGCAATGCTAATAAATATTTTTAAAAATGCTGATCATACAGGACAAATAGTAAGTAAAGAAGAATGGATCACCAGTTTTAGATAACAGACAAGATAGCATGTTCATGTACGAGAGATGTGGAAAAAAAAACAGCGCTTAGCCATATATCCTAGCGCACACACATGTACAAGTATTTCACATTGCCCGGGTGAATAGCAAGGATAAAATAGAACCAGTTCGCTTTCAAATTCACATCTTGCACTTGATTTATGTTGGGATTTCACATGAGGATCACACACTAGTAGTGATGTAACCGGACAGTCGGCTGTGCACCTGCTCAATTCCAAACACTGTTTGACAGCTATGCTAACGCACCCTGACAGCTTGTTTTGAGGTCTAATGCAACTGCAGACGTGGACAAAAAGCATGAATTGCATGACCCTTAAAAAAAACGTACAAGCATCCACATGTCCAGAAATGCAACTCTTTGTTTACATTTGAAGCATTTAGCCTAAAATGCTAACTATGTACCTACAGTTTAACTAGTTCTTTCCCAAACTTGGTATACTCTCTGGGTGTGATTTCACATGCTCTTTACATAGCTGCTTATGTTTTTTTTCCATGTTTTCTTGTTTTCTTTTACCTCACAAAAACATATAGGCAATGCTATATTGCCATTAGCATTCCTGGGACAGACTCGATAGACATTTTAGTAGCTTTATCAAGCTAGCTATTGTCAAAATTCTGGGGCCTTTTTATATATGATTAGCGGAGAAGGAAAACATGTCATAAGATGCCTACACTTAGCATTAGCCTTTAAGTGATTGTTGAGTTAGTTAAAAAGCGAGTTGTTAGCTAAAAAGCTAGTTAAGTTAGCTAAAAAGCTAACTAGCTTGAGTTCTGTAATCATTGGCTCAAACTGAAACACAAAGTGTAGAAGTCAACAAGCGTTACAGCTTCTTCGAACGAAGAGGATCTGATGTTCACGATCCTTTTTCTGAGAATTCAGCATCGGGGCTAATTTCACACCTTATTAACACACTGCTCTTTTCGCCTCTGTGCATGTGTGTGTCTATGTGTGGGAGTGTGTGTGTATATGTGTGTGTGTGCTTTTGGCGAGATACAGCAGGTCCTCTGTCTCACACGCCATATTGAGGGCAGGACGCCAGTCATGGTCTGTTTAAGCTCCAGCCATTTTGTTTTCAACTGCAGCATGCGGGAGCAGACTGCATACACACACACACACCAACACACACACACACACACACACACACACACACACACACACTGCTGACTGCAGACATGTGGCATTGTTTCTAGTTGGAAATGAAATGGAAACGTACACAGTGACATGCTAACAGACTGTCCTTCATATGCAACGTCCTTTACTTTGTAGGAAAAACAAACACAACTCCAAGGATGATGGAGCGAGTTAATAAGCAATCGATTCCTTTCTTTCTTTCTCTTCCTGTCTTTTTGTCCATGTCTCTCAGGGTTCGCACGTGACCTCTCGGAAGGGACGGACGCCAATTACACAGAGTACGTGGCCACCAGGTGGTACCGCTCACCTGAACTACTGCTGGGGTCAGTTTCCTCTCTTTCTCACTTTGTGTGTGTGTGTGTGTGTGTGTGTGTGTGTGTGTGTGTGTGTGTGAAACAGGTCTCCTTTTGTCATTCAGAGTGCACTCACAATGACCTTTACAAAGCTTATAGCCACCGGTTTAGCTCTGTGTATAGCACAGGTACCACATACCTCCTTACTAAAGTACTAATTAACTCAAAGTGATAATTGGTAGCTCAGACTCATCAGAATTTTGTGAGTTTTTCTTTTATCCCCTCCAAGCTGCCTAGCAAGGCTCACAACCCTGACTAGTTTACCAAGTCAGAAGCACACAATTACACAGGATGTCTTTTGGATGTTAGCATGAAATTTTCCCTGTACCTAATGTATGACACCCAAACCTGTTCCAACATGACAATGTCACAAAGCTAGCTCTATCTATCTATCTATCTATCTATCTATCTATCTATCTATCTATCTAGCTAGCTATCTAGCTATCTAGCTATATTTAACTTCTGTCATCGAATTGCTTTAGGGTAAATGTTTCACACTGACTGCACCCTAGGCCTCCTCACCTCACCTACTGTACATCAGTACCTGACTTTATTAACACCAGCCTTGTGGCTGAACAAGCACAAATCGTCCCCAAAAATCCAGTAAAACCTGGGATGTTCAAAAACAAGCACAGACTAATCTTATAATCAGGTGTCCATAAACATTTGGCCATATAATGTATATATTTTCATTAGTTTTGAATTAGCTTTGAAACGCTTTTGCAACTCTTCACATACGAGCTCCAGAAGAGCTTCCTAAATTTAGAGTGCAATTAGGACGAATGGAGGACAAAATCAAGACAAGAAGACTTAACTATATTATTTCAGTCTTTGAAAGTTTTTTTAGTAGTCTCTCTTTTTCTTTTTCTCCCTCTCTCTTTCTCTCTCTCTTCTTCTCTGGGCTTATCGGTTTTATTGATTTGTTACCACTGTCAACCAGCACAGTGAGCAGTGTGGCTATTTACAGTAAAGTGTGAATATGCATATGCCCACACACACACACACACACACACACACACACACACACACACACACACACACACACACACACACACACACACACACAGTTAAGAGGAGAAATCAAGGGTAAAAATAATGCACATTTACTGAGGGTGAGCCATATGGCAAATATACATATCAGGATACTTGAAGAGATTTTCACGCTGCATGATTCATAACTGTGATTTGTGTGTGTGTGTGTGTGTGTGTGTGTGTGTGTGTGTACGTGTTTTCTGTTTTTTTTTAGAAAACGTGCAAAAATAAATTTGCAAACAATGTTTAGGAGGGGAAATGATTCCTCCTGCTGCCGATAAGCAACAACTTATTTTAGGTTTGTGCATGTCGCATGCCCTCGATCTGTAGAACATGTCAAGGATATAACCTTCGGCCAGCACAGTTTTAAACTGAAATCTCTTGGTACTTTGGGAGTCCATGATTTAAAACCAATCACCAGACACTAAGTGTTTTATATATATATAGACATTAGACATAAACACCGTGCACACAGTCATGGTTGGGGTTTGAGATGTGGCAATAGTACACACATCCTTCACTCAAGTAGAAGTGCAGATACTCATGTTTTAAAAGACTCTGGTAAAAGTTGAAGTTCTGACTATACTTTTTCCCTCAAGTAAAGTAGAAGTTCTGGCTCTCACATGAAATTAAGTATAAAGTAACCATTACTACTCTGTTTTAGTGTCACGCTTGTAAATGAATTAATATATTAATACAAAATAACTTCTAATGTTGTTACCTAATGAATGTATCCTGGCTGAACATCCACCATATAGAACATGAGCAGAGAAAAGATGATGATGATCATGTGATCAGGAATGTCTCTGTTCTCAGTCATGTTTACATCACTGACTCCCTCTACCTCATTCACAATAACCGAAGTAACGAGTCTGGTTTGAAAATGTAAGAAGTAGAAAGTACAGATATTTGTGTAAAAAAAAATATATATATATATATATATATATTTATACCAAAAAATTTGACTTACAGTACAGTATTGACGTATTTGTACTACATTTTTATTTTTATATAAAAAAAAAAGAGAGAAACTGACATTTTTATATTAAAGCCCACAGCTTAGTATTTCCAAGATTGAGTGTAATTGCTAATTTTATGAAAACTGTGGAAGATTTCAAGTTCGGGTTTATAACTTTTCCACAGAAGGTTTCCTGACTGCGCTGCACAAACGGATATCTTCGCCTGATGCCAAGTCTTCTTAAAATCAGCACATTTAATGTGATGAGCAGTTCCTGAGTTTGGAGAGTCTGGACTTATATATCTGACCTGAAAGTTAGCAAGCTAGTTTAGCATGACAGCCCCAGACAGTATCACATCATTCGCTGATATTGACATATACTTGCTCATATTACGTTTTTCTACAACAACCTTTACACACTATGTTGAGTTCATGGGGGCAAGGGTATCTTAGTGGTTAAGATGGTGGATCAGAAGGTTCGGAGTTCAAATCCCACCACCACTGAGCCGCCACTGCTGGTCCTTTGCGCAAGGCCCTTAAGCCTAAAGTGCTCAGTTATTTAAAGGAGATAAATTATGAGTCGTGCTGGATATGGTCTTCCAAATGAGGTAACTGTCATGGAGTTAACAGGATTGTTATCTTGCTGGAACAATGTTTGAGCCTCTTAGTTCCATACGAGGAGATATAACATTGCAGAAAGCTATACACATTTGAGTGTTCTAACCCTGATTTACTATGGAAAGTCTGTGTGTTTCTGTCCCAGAGCTCCGTACGGGAAGGCAGTGGATATGTGGTCGGTGGGGTGCATTCTGGGTGAGCTGAGTGACGGACAGCCCTTGTTTCCAGGCGAGAGCGAGATAGATCAGCTCTTCACTATACAGAAGGTTCTGGGACCCCTGCCTCCAGAGCAGATGAAGCTTTTCTACAACAATCCCCGCTTCCACGGCCTACGGGTGGGCTCCTGTCTATCTCCAATGCTCGATATTCTCGTTTGCGTTCTCGCTCCCTGTCCTTGATCTTCTCACTCATCTCTCCAAACACATTCTCTCTCTCTCTCTCTCTCTCTCTCTCTCTGCCTGGGTTTTTGGTTTTGTGACTGATTGGATTAAGGTGACTCATGCATAGTTGTTGAGCATGTATGCGTTTGTGTATTGCAGTGTTTGTGTGTGCGTGTGAATGTGTGAGATGCTGGCTCATACCTGCTAACAAAACCCAAGAGCAGGCCGCTGTGCCTGACTTTCTTTTTTTTCTCTCTTTCACGCTCTCTCTCTCTCTCTCTCTCTCTCTCTCTCTCTCTCTCTCTCTCTCTCTCTCTCTCTCTCTTTTCTTCCCTCTCTCACACAAACTATGAATCATAATCACTCCTGTTATATCATAACCCACCAGCTTTCTGCTCTTCAGCTGTTCTACTAGTAATAAAGGAGGAAAAAGGTGTGTAGAAAAATTGGCAATTTGTCCTCACAATTACATATGGTCCAGTTCGAACTTACACCCAGAGGAAATTAGCGTTGTCATTGTATGAATGCTAATTTAATCCTGAACTTTATAGATACAATATGAACAGTATAAACAACAATATTTTCCGGATTTGCATTAGAAATTTGTTTGGTCAGATTGTGACACAAATATGTTGATAGGACAATCATTAGCGAAAATCACTCGAACAAATTGACACTGGAGGAAACCGGAGGACCCGGAGGAAACCCTTGTAGGGATGAACGTGCAACAGAAGGTCTCATAAACAATAGCTCGTGTTCAGGTTAGAACCAGGAAGCCTCTGGTAGCGGGGCAACGGTGTATTCAGTTGTAAATGTGTGTATTTTATATGTATATGTTTTTATTCATGAAATAGAAATTTGTCACAGTAAACAAAGAATTTTGCAATTTATTTGGAAAGGTTCAGTAAATCGAAAAAAAAAATTCTTTTCATCACTTCCAGTATGAAGAAACAAAGAAATTATGTAAAAATTGTAGGCCATAATTTATATAAACGTCTTGATTAATGTCTTAGTAAATAGTAGAATTGGAGGTTTAATAGATAGAAACAGACAAATTTAATACTTGCCTTCTATTTATCTGCACACAGCTCTTTTCCTTTCAAAGAACATTGGTAGTTTATTGATTAGCATCGATTGTGTCCTTTGTATTTTTATTGGCTTTAACAATGAAACATACATTTAACCAAAAGGCACCACAGCCCTCTTTAGTGCTTATTGTACAGGATATATACATATATGTGTGTGTTTGTGTGTAATCCCATCTTCTTCTCCCATATGTAGTTTCCGACAGTGAGCCACCCGCAGACTCTGGAGAGGAGATACCTTGGCATTATCATCGGCCCCATGCTGGACCTAATGAAGGTAAGAGCCATCAGAGCATCAAACCATGTGTGTATGCATAGAGACATGTAATGTCACACCTCCTTTACTGGCATTGTTGGGCACAGAGCCTGGATCGGATCGGCTCCCTGCGTAATGGAGCATTGGTTCTGATTGCCAATGTTTGCCTGGGTTAGTATAAAAGAAGGAAGGAAGAGATGGAAGCAAGAGGGTCTCGCTGCTTTACATGGAAAACGATCCTGGTCTGAACGTGGGCTTGCTTGTGCCTGTGTGTGCATGAGCAGTGTGTTTGCTGTCAAGCCATGTGGGCAGTCGTGCCTGTTTCCTCCCGCTGATGACTCACTACTTGCTTGTGCAGCACCTTGGCATCTCGTCTAAGCATCTTAGGCCTAGCTCATTTTGTTATTTATTACACAGAATTCGCTCTGTGGTGCAGGGACGGCCCAAACAAATTCAGATTTGAATTTTTATTCATGTTCGCTGAACTTCTGGAAAAATGTTTAACCTGTTTATAAACAACAAAAGGTAATAGGAATCAGACATACATGTTGGATAACGTGGACAACTCTGAACATTGTTTGAGCAAATGTATGCCTGTTACAGATGACCTTCTTAGGCCTTCTTCTACTGATTGTCCACTTCACTAGGACTGATAGATCTTGCAAGCTACACCTTCTTTACTAAGACTGAAAGACATTTCCTTAAATTGGAGTGGCAGACTCACAGGCCACACCTTCTTACCCAGGACTGACAGACTCACAAGCCACACCTCCTTTATAAGGACTAACAGCCACACAGGCCAAACTTCCTTCACTGGGACTGATGACCACAAAAGTCACACTTTCTTTAGTTGGATTGACAAGGACACAGGCCACACCTACTTCACTGGGACTAACAGCCACACAGAACACACCTCTTTTAAAATTACTAATAGCTGCATAGGGCACACCTCCTTTACAAGGTCTAACAGCCACACAGGCCACACCTCCTTCACTGCGACTATCAGCCACACAGGCCAAATCTCCTTCACTGGGACTAACAGCCACACAGGCCACACCTCCTTCACTGGGACTTACAGTCACACAGGCCACACCTCCTCCACTGGGACTAACAGCCACACAGGCCAGGCCACAAGTCTGTCACTGGAACTAACAGTCACACAGGCCACACCTCCTTCACTGGGACTTACAGTCACACAGGCCACACCTTTTTCACTGGGACTAACATTCACACAGGCAACACCTCCTTCAATGGGACTTACAGTCACACAGGCCACACCTTTTTCACTGGGACTAACATTCACACAGGCCACACCTCTATCACTGGGACTAACAGTACTCCAGGCCACACCCCCTTCACTGGTACTGATGACCACATAGGCCAGGCTTTCTTCACTAGAACCTACAAAGGTACAGGTCATGCCTCTTTTACTAGGACATGATGACCACACAGGCCACACCCAGCTAGTGCAAGGCGGTTTGCAGTGCCTTTTAATGTTTACATGTTTTTGAAGGCAGTACAGCAGAGAACGAAGGATAAGGGAGGGAAATGCTAAAGTCTGTGTGGCAAATTTGCATACAGTCATAAAGGACCGACAAGAAACTTTTACAATGTTACATGAAGAAAAACAAAATCACATTTATGCAACAGGCATTCAGTCTTTCAGTAGTTAGATAGTGTCTAAAATTTCCTTTTTTAGATTTGAACTGGAGCTGGCAGATAACTAACAAGCAATGAAACGAGCAGGACTAAACTACGAATTGTAGCAAAAAGGGCAGCCATCTTGGACAAAACAAATACTTTTTTTTGGTCCAAACTCTAATCTCTATGTTCCACAATTGCAAGCTTGTATTTTGTACTAAAAAGCTGGAACTTATGAGTAATTCCAGAATCTACAATCAAAGATATGATTCTATTACTTCTATTACGTTGTTAGCTATGTTAGCAAATACATCTTTGAGGGTGAATAAATACATTCGGGGAAAGGGAACACTTTCTAGACACTTCTAAACGCTTTCTCACTTTTTAGCTGCTTTAGGAAGTGACTGTTGCAGTAACAATATTTTTTTGGGCTGCATCCATTCCTATTGCAAAATTCTGCTTAGAAACAGAGTGCGAATGAGACAAACAGCGAAAGAGAGAGAGATGGGACATGGCAGAGCTTTAGGCTCGTTCAGATGAGATGCATTACATTGAGCACCTAGTGAAGCTCTTCCACATTTATGATAATTAGGGTGATTCATGTTAACATCTCTTTTTTAGCCGAGGACGAGATGGTATTAATATGCTGATCCTATGCTAATTGTATTCGCGTGCCAGCGTCTTGGCTCGGCGTGCATTCGAATGAGCTGCTGTTGAATATTATGACATAACCTTGAACTCCAGCAGGCATACCAATCAGAGCGTCACACCAACACCCCGACAATTGCGATCACTTCAGGAACAGTTTTGGGAATATATCGCCTTAAACCCAGTGCTAAAATGTACAATGCAGATATATATATATGATGCTAAACTCTGGAGCTAATCCAGAGAAGTTTGTGTGTGTGTGTGTGTGTGTGTGTGTGTGTGTGTGTGTGTGTGTGTGTGTGTGTTTGTAACTGGAGCGTTAAAGATTCCTACAGTGGGCCAAATGGCAGTTTGCTGCAACAGCAGAACCTTTTAAAGCAGCTTCCCAGTGAGACAAGAAGCTTTTCTGTTTTCACTTTTATTCAATGACAGGGTTGTGTGATGCAAAGCTGAGGTTCGTTTCCACCCCAAAATGTATTTTTTTAAATCCTGAACCGCTTTATCACTGTATATTATTAGCTTTCTAACTTATGTCATGGGGCATCTGTGAATCAAGTTACTTCATGTGAATTACTTACAATATGATTGGAAACAAGCAGCTACCAAATGAGCCAAGAAGCGTTTCTGTTTTCAATTTTATTCCATGACAGGGTTATTTGGGATGCAAACCAGAAGTTCGTTTCCACCCCAAAATTGTTTGTTATTTTCCAGTACCAGCACATCCTGATTCACATTTATTTATTTTTTTTGTCTAAAATGACTAATTTCGGGTGGCCCCTGTGAATCAAGGTACTACCTGTAAATGACATTATTAGTGCTATGAACCACGATTTCCTCATTTTCTCTCGATGCAATGAAAAGAAAATGCAGTTTGTCATGCTACGATGCACAGTTGTCATTCGCTGTGATAGAGTTACAGCTTGGGCCCTGCCACTGAACACACCTTCCTAATGAATTCTCTCCTAATACAATACATCCTTTCAATATGTTTGTGTTAAAATAATGGCACATTTTGTTTAGTATTCAGATTCATTTCTGTGGCATGTCAGTGTAAATACTGTCCAATATTTACCCAATCAGATTTAAGAATTCAGCAGTGACGCTTCAACCTGCATCCTTTTTGCCTGGTGTTTGTTTCCTTTGCGGCTCTTTGAAACATCTGACTGAAAATGCGTCCATTTCGTTCGATCCACTTTGGAGAGCATGTTAAAAAAAGCTACACTTTTGTTGACTGAAAAACAACATCTTAGTGTGGCCAAAATGGAGAGAAAAATATGCGTTTTCAAACAAAAACTTTTTAGTGTGGGGTAGTATATATAGTAGTATAAATAATTTAACAAAATGGAGCAATTTACAGTACAGTACTGTGTAAACTATACCGTATACATGTATGTGGCAGCAGGCACACAAACAAGTGCTTGTTTGTGAGTGGAGTAGCATATGCTGCTACTTTTACCTGCTACTTTTGCCTGCGCACAACTTTAAATATTTGTACAATTTTGCCGTATTGCCATCCTCAACATACGATCGGAAAAAACATAAGCCGAACCATCATAACTCGGAGACCATCTGTATATGCAAAAGCCAACAGTCATGGTCATAATTACATATCATTACAATCCAGCGAGCTTAAAACAATATGCTTTTAAACCGTTGCTTAACAGCTGTGGGAGTATACAAAAAAAATAGTACAGCACCTCCGAAGCAAATATCCTGTGTTGGTTCTGCCCTGGTAAGACTATCCAGCTGCATTTATCTCTGATGATGATCGATGATTTTTTCACTCTCTCACTCTAACTTGTTACTGTGCAACTGCCCTTTCAGAATCTCCTGCTTTTGAACCCGAACGAGCGTTTCCTCACGGAGCAGAGTCTGAATCACCATGTATTCCAGAGCCAGCGGCAGACGGATCGACCCGGCCCCCCGACCCCTACGCCCATCCGGTCGTCTAAGAGAAAACCCCATCTTGACAACACCGTTCTCAGCAGGTCAGAAGCAGGAAGTGCCGTGTCAACAACATGACAGAACAGTTGCTGCTATCCATATAGATCATGTGAAGGAACAAAATTCAAGCTTCCTTGGATTTTTTTTTTACATGTGTGGTATATATATGTATGTATGATACAGAGTGTACCTCTCTTACCATACACACTGGTATGCTTATGGTAAAGTCATAGTAAAATGTTATTGGATCTGGACACTTTTGATGTTTTTTCATGATGATTTCAATTATGCAAGATTTCTGTAGTTTACTTGAGTCGTTGCTTATGTGCTCTACCTCTTCTCTGTGTAAGGAGTCATGGCAGTAAGAGCTCAGGACACCATCGTTCCAACAGCCGGGACTGTTCTAGCCTACCGCGTCATAACCAGGCTGAGCTGCACCCACAAAGTGCTGAATCGTTCCTGAATGGTGCCGTTTCAACATCCAGCAGCCTGAGCCCCACACTGCACGCCAAATCTTTCCACTCCCCCCAGCCCCTGAACCGCTCTGCGTCTTGTGGCAAAGACCTGGCCTCGCTCAGCCCCAAGAAGGCGCGAGGCAAAGCATCCGACCTGGACTTTGACTTGCCCAAAGTGTCTGATGGCCCCGGCGCCAAATACCTCAAATCCAATGCTTCGCGCTCCCACAACCGCCATTCATTCGTGGAGGGCAAGAATAATACATTGCAAGGAGAACGGGAGAAGCACATACGCCATGGCGAACCAATGCCTCTGAACTCAAACACCAAAAGTTCGTCATCGTTTATGAGTCTGTCCAAGAGTCATGGTGCACTGACTGACGCCAAGTCAATCAGTAATTTAAGCGATCCACGACTTCTTCAAGACGATGGACCCATACCCTCGCGATACTTCCCTTCCAGCTGCCTGGACCTGAATGCCAATCTGAACCTGGCGGCACCCGGGAGCCCTGCCTTGCGTCACAGCCCTGGGGGGCGTGCCAAGTCAGAGCGGCAGGTCGGCATGGTGGACTCGTCGCTCCGCCGCTCGTCAACACGCCACAAGGGCCAGCAGCAGGACGAGACCAAAGCCACAGAAACCCTCGATCCTGGAGGAGGAGCTCGTGACTTCCCCTATGGCCTGGGCTACACCAGCCCTTTCTCATCACAACAGCGCCCACACAGGCACTCTATGTACGTCCGACGGGAGCGCAGTCGACCACACGGAGCTGACTTAGGCCTGGTACTGGGGCAAAGTGCTCCGGCTCGTGCCAGCAGCCTCCAGATGCTCTCACCACAGCTGCAGCACCGCACGCTACCAAGGCACGTAGGCAGCTCCGGCAGCCGTGATGATCCCCCTGATGACATCAGGGTCAGTCAAACTACACACACTCCTCTCTCTGATGTTCCTGACGCATGCGAATCTCACTTGCTTGCATGCTGGCTTCTACTAATTAAGCTAATTGCTTCTAATGTGTTTTCGAATTTCTGATGCATTTTATTTCTTTCAGACGACCTGCTTTGCGAATCCAGAGTATATGTAAACATTTCACTCAGTATTCTCAGTGCCTCTAATCAGAAGCAATCCAATCTTGTGATGTGTTGCAGGCAGCCATGTATCACGAGCAGCATCCAGAGGATGGAGGCCCATCCAAGGAGAACCGCATGGTCTACAGTGACTCAATGCCACGTCGGGTTGGCAGCTTCTACAGAGGTCAGTGTGAGTACACGCAATATCTCACACACACAAATTCACACACACACACACACACACACACACACACACACGCACATATATATCTTCACAAATTTCTTGAACCCTTCATTCTAAAATTGGTTATTTCCTGGGATTCGTTTTTAGTGCCATCCCCTAGACCGGATAACACTTTCCATGAGGGCAGTGGCCAGAGCTCAGGGGTGAACATGGAGAGCAGCAGCCACACCAAACGCCAGCCCACCTATGACCCCTGGTGAGCTTTAGCACACAGCACTTCTTTAGCACAAGTTAGCATGTTTGTTTTTGCAGATATAAAATAAAGCGTTCAATGTCCAAGTTGGTCGCTCTGGTCGCAGCCAGTCTGAATATATTATGTTTTTATAGAGTTCAGAGATTGTGACTAACATTACACCTTTAAACTGTGTCGACTTTAGAAGGTTGCTGAGCTCGCCCCCGGGTTGTGTACTTTTTGTAGCTAATGACAGAGTTGACATTTATAAATATCAGCAGGTTATTTATAGTTTCTACCCCAGCTCTCTTGAATTCTCCAATCTGACCGGTCTGAAAGCATGGATTTGTTTTCAATGACATCGGCTCTAAACGTATGATTAGTTTTCTATAACAGCATGCCCCCTAGTGTTTTATTTCTTACTTATATCTATGTGATATGTGATGTAAAAATACTTTGATCCAACTATCGGTGATTTTTTTTAGGTCTTGCAAAATACTAAATCACGTTCTCAGATTTGTCTACGTGGTGTGTGTTTTTCCGCAGGACGGGCCCCGAGGCACTGGATTTGGGTCCTCCAGAACCAGCCAAAGAGAAGGAGAAGCAAGGCTTTTTCAGAGCAATAAAGAAAAAGAAGAAGAAACCTCCAGCGGTCAGTGTTAGTACCCTGCACTGTTGCACCTGTTGAGGATTGTAGATTGAGTTGTGCATTTTATGTGTTTGGTGGCATGTCTATTCTTGCGTGTCCACGC
>MU579904.1:5876229-5951591 GCA_024362625.1 Silurus asotus
ATCTATCTATCTATCTATCTATCTATCTATCTATCTATCTATCTATCTATCCATCCATTCATCCTTCCATGTAGTCCCCCATTCACCCATTATCCATTCAATCATCTGTCCTTCCAGTTAGTCATCCCTCAATCCATCTATGTATTTATCCAGCTATCCATCCATCTTTTTATAACTGTTAATCTATTTATTCAATTATGGATCCAATTATCCATTTATTCATCCATCCATTCATCCTTCCATGTAGTCACCCTTCAGTCCATCTTCCTATCCATCCATCCATCCATCCATCCACCCATCCATCCATCCATCCATCCATCCATCCATCCATCCATCCATTTATCCATCCATCTACATTATCCACTAATTAATTTATTTATCCATCTATACATTCAGTTAACAATTTATACATCTATCCAACTATCCATCCATCCATCCATCCATCCATCTGTTCATCTACACACAGCTATCTCCATTTAAATGTTTTAAATTTACTGATTCTGCCTTGCTGGTTTATCTCACCAGCCTCTCAGGTCTCTTCGCAAGCTTCTTCATCTCCCTGCCTCGTCCTCCAGCAAACCCTCTACACCAGACATGCGTTTCTCTCACGGCAACCCCTCATCTAAAGGAGGAAGCTTTGTGGAGTCTCGGGGTCACGTTGGAGCAGGAGGATCTGGAGGACCGAATCCGCCCATGTCTCGCCAGGGCGCCTATCCTCACGCTGGTCAGCTGGAATCCACATGGCACTCGTCAGCTCTGGGACGAGGGGAGGGAAACCCGTACCCAGAGCAGCTGGCATCCAAAGCCGGCCAGAACGGGCACGGCTTCGTCCGCTCGTCACGCTCACGCATGCCTAACCTCAACGACCTGAAAGAGACCGCACTTTAAACCGAGCCTGTTTCTCACTTATAGCGCCGCCTGGAGAGCTGGAGGGGTAGAGCAAGAGCAAACACTGATGTATGCTTTTCATGAACAATAAGGGTAGGCCTAGACATGTCTTAAACTTTTTCTTTTCTTTTTTTTCTTTTATCTTCCATATTTAATAGAGTTTGTAATATTATTTACGTATTGTATTTACTTTATTGTATTTTTTGTTATCAGAGAAATACGATTGAAACAAATATATATATATATAAATATATATCTTGTTAAGTATAAGATGTAAATAATAATTCTAATTCTATTATTGTGCATATAATAATTCTTATATTTGATTAAGAATGTCAAATGTTTGTGTATGAAATCTGAGTTTATAAAGAGGTAAGAATATCGTTACAATGCGCATCACAACTTTCTGTTACTTTTATATCTAAACTGATTCAGTGGACTCGGAAGAGAGTCAGACAAGAGTCGGGGGAGAGTCAGACGAGAGTCAGACGAGAGTCAGACGAGAGTCGGACAAAAGTCAGACGAGAGTCTGACGAGAGTCAGGCGCTCTCAGACTCTTGTTCTGGGCGACCAGTTAGCTGATAAAATGCAAATATGGAGTCGGACGAGAGTCAATTAAAAGTCAGACGAGAGTCGGACGTTCTCAGACGCTTGTCTAGGATGACCTGTCAGCTAATAAAATTTAAATGTGTATTTAGATGACAGTCGGGCAAGAGTCTTATGAGTGTCGGTAAGAGTCGGCCGAGAGTCAGACGAGAGTCAGACGAGATTCAGACGAGAGTCAGACGAGATTCAGACGAGAGTAAGATGCTCTCAGACGCTTGTCTGGAACGACGGGTTAGCTAATAAAATGCAACTTATAACATTTCTCAAAGCTTTTAAAAGCGCTGTAGGGCATGACACATACCAAATCCATTTTACAGAACTATACCACCATCTGCTGGCCATAGCTATTCACTACACACAATTACAGCCAAACAAAAACGAATAATAATAATAATTTTTTTTTAAGCAAAATTGCTGCAAACATATGCAGTATGTTCTCATATGTAAAAGCCAGATGCCATTTGTATATTCTCAGGTTTAGTGTTAGATAAACACTGTAAATATTATTTTATTGCAATATTTTAAGACCAACACAGGAAAAAAACTAGTTTTTCAATTTCATTCTAGGCATAAACACTTATATGAATGTTCGAAGGGGACGTTAGAAGCAAGAAGGATGCTTAATGCAATACATTAATCAATGAATTAATCATCAGTGCAACATGACAAAGGATTTTCTTTGGATGGGGTGCCAATATTTAACCCACTAAAGATTTTGCTTATGGAAGCAGGGAAAAAGAGGGAAATCGCAGGGGTGGACAAATCATAAATTAATGATAGTTTGGAAATGATTTGGTCTGGACAGAAAACGAATTATCTAGACTAGACTGTTTTTCACAGTTTACTAGTTTAGAGCTGTAATACAAAGCAAAGATGTAGAAAAAAACGAGTGCGTTTTCAGATAATCCATTGTGTCCACAGAGAATCCTGCAGTCTTTATTCTCTATGATGTCGCATATCATGGTTTTTGGAGGAACGTGAGGAGAAGAGGTCATCAAAATGGTTGCAAGTCTACATCATTTTGTCTGGCAGTGCTGGAGAGGTTGTGTATGTGTGTGAAAGTCATAGCAATAGAATTTTATAAGAGTTTTATTTGGTTTTTTTTTGGTTTTTTTTACTGTAATGATTTTGGTTTGGTTTCATCAGTCGTTCTTTATCACTGCCTGTTTGCAATCCTGAAGAAATCCAAATGTCCGGTTAGGCAAATGTATTATGATGACCAGGACACAGCACGGGATTGTCATGAGGCAGGAACTGCTAGTAGTTATGTTCGATTTAAATAGAATTAATAAGTGGGAAATCTGTGCTAGAAAGCCAAAATATCAGTGATTGATGTCTCAACCGACTACGAATTTACTAAAGCACTTACATACAAAAAGCTTGGGCTGTTAATTTGTCCACCCCTAGTTTAATTCCTTTAAAGGGGCGGTTTGTAATCTTTAGAAGGACACGAAAGCATTAAAATAATTTCCCATATATAATAATCTGTCCAAGTTGTTTTGCAGGGCACAAGTATTGAGCTCTGATTGTGGGCGGAGCTCATTTCAAGGCTGGAACAAAAAAAAAATCCAAAGTCTGATTCTGAGGAATGTAGACAGATCAAATTAATTGCTAAACTAAAAATTATATTTCTAGCTGTGCAGCTCTAACTGTAGGTGGAGCTCTAACTGTAGGTGGCGCTCTAACTGTAGGTGGCGCTCTAATTGTGGGTAAAGCTCTATCTGTAGATGGAGTTCTAGCTGTGGGTGGAGCTCTAACTGTTGATTAAGCTCTAGCTGTGGGTGGAGTTCTAGCTGTGGGTGGAGCTCTAACTGTTAATGAAGCTCTAGCTGTGGGTGGAGCTCTAAATTTTGGTAAAGCTCTAACTGTGGGTGGAGCTCTAAATGTTGGTGAAGCTCTAGCTGTGGGTGGAGCTTTAGCTGTGGGTGGAGCACTAAATGTTGGTAAAGCTGTAGCTGTGGGTGGAGCTCTAAATGTTGGTGAAGCTCTACCTGTGGGTGATGCTTGTTTCAGGGCCAGAAATCGAACCCAATAAATAAAAAAATGGCAACACGGAGAATTACACATAGTTCATATTTCCGAAACAATACGACTTGACAATTGCGTGTCTAGAAATGTTACAAACCGCCCCTTTAAAAGAGACCCGGTCAGCTGACTTTAATAAAAGCTTTTTGATATTGTGAGATCATTAGAAGAAGGTTCGAGCTTCTTTAACATTACCGACATAAACACCAGCATCGTACGACATATATCAGGAGTTTTTTGATAAACGGAGACACCCCATAAAATGAACAACCTCCCGCTGATACACCTTACACCGCCGAGAGTCTATAGCCTTAACTCAGACAACAAAACAAACAAACACAACAACGATAACAAACTAACACTCTCTACGCAACGTCATAGAACGACTCGGTTTCCTTAACAGTGCACTTTAAATAAAAGGTCAAAAAAAACTAGACGAGATGTTTATGAGCTGAAGAAGCTTCTGTCTCTTGACGCGGTGTACAGTAATAACCAAACGTGTAACTGGGTATAACATCCTATCTTAGGAGTCTTTTTTTCTATATCGTATTTGTGATATATGCAGTAAATATTTATATATTCCAGGTACTGCAGCTTAACAGTG
This sequence comes from Silurus asotus, assembly GCA_024362625.1. Taxonomy (NCBI): domain Eukaryota; kingdom Metazoa; phylum Chordata; class Actinopteri; order Siluriformes; family Siluridae; genus Silurus; species Silurus asotus. The sequence goes on from MU579904.1 coordinate 5,880,353, forward strand.
GAACTCTTGGTTGTCTCTGTTGGATGTGTGGAACCTGGGATGGAAAAAAAAAACAAGGGGGGGGGGGGGGGGGTGTTGGGGTTTACAGTAGACTCTGGAACATACGACATTAATACTAACGTGTGACTATTTGTTTTGGTTCTTTTTAGATCAGCAGGATTGAAATTAGGGGGAAAAAAAAAAGACGAACGCTCGAATAGAAAACCCGGTAGCATAGATCGTCAGTGTTCTCATCTTCAGTGGCGAGTGTTCATTCGTAAAATGGGTAAAAAAAAAAAACGCCGTCACGAGGGAGACGTTCGCTTCTCAATACTGTTTCCTGTTTACACCCTGTTATTGGACAGTAATCTCTCAATAAACCTTGTGGACTCTATTTTGATTTCACAAAAAAAAGGAATTGTGTTTATTTATTTTTTTCTTTGCAGGAAGGTTCATTATGTGTTCTCACCCTCACCCTCTCAAACAGCTTCCTGTCCTTCTCCGTCGCTCAGAGTCAGTGTGCATTTCACACCTGGGTCTTCAGTGGCGTCCTACCTGTGTCAATCCACCTCTCAATACCGTCAGCTGTAAAAAAGCATCAATGTTATAGAGAAACGCAGTAGAACAGAGCGCTGCAGTGAAAATTAACGTCATTGCTAAAGCAGGAAACCCAATCAACTCAATTCAACACGTCTCCTTTCAATGTAGCCGCAGCTGCACATCATCTCCAGCACAAGCATCGATATTCGAATGACCTTCTGGTTTCCGTGCATTTTTTTTTCATGTATTACTTTTTTTTTTCAAAGGATTCGAAATGTCTTCATCAGTGTACCTGCAACCAAATCAACTTCTTCAGCCATTATAGAAATAAAAAAACATCCACACGAATATATTTAAGCTTGTGCAGTTTGCTACAGATGCAGGATGCAAGCGCTGACTAGTGCGCTTTCTGACCAGCCAATCAAAAGATGTGAAGAATGCCGACACGATTGGACGCCCGCTAGAGGGCCTCGGTGACGCCAGTTTAAATTTTGATTGGTTAAAACGACAACGTCAATTAACATGGCTAAACGAGCCCATTGATCCTGATTGGCTTACGGAAGCTAAATGCCGCAAATGTAAATGTAAATGTAAACTCTGACCTAAGCTTCCACTTGGGTGCGCTGCAGAGAAAAGCTATGACATGAGGAATATAAAGAAAAAATATATGAAAATAAATGTTATACCGTATCGTAATAATAATAATAATAATTAATAATAATATGACATATGACATTACATGACATTATTCAGACTGTGTGACATTCATTCATTCATTCCGTAGTTCACTCTGCTGTTAGAAAGCACATAGACAAAGGCGAATTTTTTAATGCGACACTTAAAGCTGTTCAAAAAAACAGCCTGAGCTCATCTGTTTATCTGTTCGGATATAATATGTAATGTTTGTTGCCCTCTACCGCCTGTGATGAGAATTGCAGTTTTGATGAAAACATGAACCTTCAATTTTCCCAAATACACACTCCTTTTACTCTAATAGGTTGTGTTGTGTTGTGTTGTGTTGTGTAGTGTTGTGTTGTGTTGTGTTGTGTTGTGTTGTGTTGTGTTGTGTTGTTTTGTTGTGTTTTATGTTTTCTGGTTGTGTTGTGTTATTTATTGTTTTGTTGTTTGTGTTTTGTTTTGCTGTTGCATATTATTGTGTTTTTTGTGTTGTGTTGCCTTTTCTTTGTTGTTATTGTTGTTGTTGTTTTTTTTATTTTGTGTTTTGCTTTGCTCTGTTGTGTTTTGTTTTGTTGCATATTGCGTTGTTTTTAGTTGTGTTCTGTTTTGGTTTTTGTGCTGCATTATGTTGTGTTTTTGATGTGTTGAGTTTTTGTTTTGTTTTGTATTATTTTGCTGTGTTGTGTTGTTTTTTTTATTTTGTCTTATTGTTTTTGATTTGCTTTGCTCGGTTGTGTTTTGTTTTTGCTCTGTTGTGTTGAGTTGAATGTGCTGAGAAATGGGAGGCGCTTCGTTTCAGATAGAAGTGGTGTTCACGGAAAAAAACAGTTCCCGATATACAATATGGCCGACTTCCTGTTGGACACAGTGATTGGACGCGAGTGTAAAATTTGTATTCGTCTTAAGAAACCACGTGGCTGCCAGATTTATCTATCTAGAAGCTTGTATTTCTGCAAGCCAGAGCCGGCTCCAACAGACATAATGGTGGTCTAAACTCTAAAAACTGCGGTCCAAATGTTATTGACACCACATGATGTGTGTTTGGGCGAAATCTTAACTCATCAAAACTAAACGTGAACCCATTGCATAATCGTATTTAGAGGTCAATATGTGCAAATTTAAGGAAACAAATGGATTTCTGGATTTGGATCCAAACTTTTTCCAGAACCTGGTGGCCATCATTTCTGATCTTTTGCACCATCATACATGAGTTTAATAAAACATTCCTTGGTGTTTGGACTGTAACCATCCTTTTTGTAATGTTTTCCACCATTATACAGAAGAAAACATTTGTTGGTGCTTTTTTCCTGAATATAACTTAATAACAGTCCATAAAAACATTGGGGTTTGGATGCTTGAAGTCAGTTCATTGGCACGGTTTTGGTCATGTGACTAATTACATCATACTGCTACAATAAAAAAGCCAAACAAATTTTAACATGCAATAAGTTGCATTTTACTAAAGAATATCAGAACTATTATTACAAACTAAAAACAAAAAAAAGGTTTTTAGAATTAAATGGGTTCATTTGAAGAGTTTATCAGGAAGCTCCTCCCCCAACCAGGAAGCTCCTCCCCCAATCAGGAGGCTCCTCCCCCAGCAATCAGTTCAGGGCTTCTAATGAGGATATGAAGCACCTGTGGAAGGGCTTGAAAAGACAAACAGGAGCTCTGTTTCTCCTTCATTGGATTTTCTGGTTCATTGGTGTGTTGGTGAAAGTTTTGTGTTGCAGCTTTTATAATGAAAACCCAGCACAGTGCAGCAGACCTGAAGAAGCTGAAGCAGAAGAGTGTGAACAGAAAAACCCGGAAACCAGTCGTGGCTTATTCCAACTATATTTACAAACTGAAGAAGGTGTGTTGATTAAAACATGGATTTTTATTTTCATTTTCATTACTGTGTTCTTTAAAAAAAATGCATTTGGAATTTTTGTACAAACGCATGTTTCATTGTGTAAGATTTGTGTAGAAGATCTCACATTTGAGCAGGTTGAAATGATCATTTCCTCACCAGTCTTTTGCTTTGCCATCTGGTTGGTCAGAAGGTGTGTTACTTATTTATGGAGCACTTAACACTTGATCATAAATGTGTTGGGGGGGGCTGTAAAGAATTTAAGAAGGTAAAATTGAAGGAGTCTCCAGTTTCAGTGCTTGTTAATGGTCAGGTTACAGCACAGGGAAAATTCAGACCTGAAAGAATTTGTTTTGGCTGATTGAAGAATTGACCCTTTACAACTCCTGTCATAAGAATGAAGTATTTAAATGCTCTGAAATGTCTTATACCAGATTACTGTATGAAGTGAGACTTGATGCTGCATAACCACACGAACTGATGAACCAACTTGAAGTGAGGGATTTGAAAGACGGTTTATGGTAAAGCTTTTTGTGCGGCTGTTTGATTCAAAAGTACTACAATGTAACGTCTAGACGGTTTCACTTTAGCTGTTCAATAAGCTGATCAGCCAAGTCTGTATTAAAAGTGGCTCTTGAGGGTTGTACCTTTTTGGGAACAGGTTTGTTCTTAACCAGCACACACACACACACACACACACACACACCTCTTCAACAATTTTATTTAAGTAATGAAATGCTCCACTATATGCCTCATCAGATTACTGTATTTAATTAGTATTTGCACAAGTAACTCGTCTCTGCAATATTGATGTGACTTGAGCCTTGATGCTGCATAATTTAGAAATGAGCTGAGACTGAGGCTGTTGAAGCTTCTGCTGTGGAACGAGTCTCCACCATGTGATCTTTAGTCCTTCTCTCTCTAGCGTTTCTTTAAGAACGGTGTCTCAATGGAGCCAGTTTGAAACTTTTTCTTGGGGGGCAAATCTTAATCCCCCTTTGTTCCTGTCTGCTGTAGGTGAGCCTGGCTGTGACCGACACCGTCATGGTACCAGGATGGTTGAGAACAGAGTTGTGTTCAGACGTCGGGACTGAGGCCGCACGCCTCGCCAAGTTGAACGGGCGTGGCACGATTACTCAGCGTGAGGTGTGCTCTGCTGTACGCACGCTCCAGAAGGTCACGCAGAGGACCACCGGCACACAGTGACTCTTATTGGAACTTGAAATATACGTTTTTACCCTGAAGTTCAAATAAAGATGTTTTAATATAAAGCGGTTGTACGACATCCTGATATCACTTGTGTCTCAAAGGCAGAATATTTGGTTTTCACCCTAAGTGAGAACACTTTTGTGTAACAGTGCAAAACCACATGTCCTTGTTTTTAGTTTGCGTGACAGGACAACACAATTTTAGTGTCTTATATTAAAGCAGTTAGAATTTGGTGCTTGGGGTCCAATTCTCTCATACTGACCGCAGGATGTTCAACATGGCGCCTCTCCACAAAGAGGCCGAGGAGAAAAAGATTGGTAACGGAGTTACAGTACAGTGGTCAGGGTAATACAGATGTTTTTGCAGACTGGTTCTACTCTGAACAGATCTCACAAGGGTCCATCAAAGAAGTTGAGTCCTTGTGTGAAGTGTCACACTTTTTTTTTTTTTTGCAAGCTATTTAGACAATAATGGCTGTGGGTGATTTTCAGAAGACAGCAAATCTGTACTTTATACAAACTGCACATTGATTTCTCTAAAATATATCCAAATTTCATTTCTATAGTGTCCCATGTGTGTATAAACACGCAGTATCTCACAAAAGTGGGTACAACATTTTATTACATTTGTCCTCAAGGGACAATATTATACTGGGGTTGATTTCATTTCAAGAGACTTCTGGTCAGTTGTTTTCCAGTGCCTCTAGATGCCACTAGATGTCGCAATAACGCTTTTCTAAAATTTCTTGTCTCAATTTTCGGTAATTTGACGCGTCATGTAAAGTGAAATATTGTGGTTCTTTATTCCATGACGCGTTGCTCATACGAGTAAATCTGGTGTTGGAAACAAAACAAAAAAAACATTCACAATAATAACCCACGCAATTCTCTTTTTCTTTACATAACACACAAATCCCCTTGGGATGAACATATAAAAGCCCACTCTCTTCCTTAAAAAAGTGATTTATATCCTATTGTATATATTACTGATATTTCTCACCCAGACTCGGTTGTACCCTAGCAATTAGAGTTATTATAAAAGGAAAAGGGGCGTGGCTACACGGTGGATTAGCGCCTACTCTCAGACCAGCCAATCAGAGCTTGTTGAGCTCCCTGAGGTGGGCGTGGATAACGGATTTTCCCTGACCAATGGCGTTCCTCGAAACCAATCGTGGATCCAATGAGAAATCGGAGGTCACCTGACAGTTTTGTGTATCTGTCAGATCGAAAACTGAGAAGGGAAACGAAGAGAAGGCAAACACACACACACACACACACACTTACACACACTTATTTACACACATTTAAACAAAACTCTGGTGCGGATTCAGGGAATGATTAATCCTATTCCAGGAGCAATTTGATTTATTTGGGCAGAAAAGGTAATGGCGTGTCTGCTTTATTAATACTGCTTTGCTTTGGGAATGAACAAGGTGAAAGGTGTGTGTGTGTGTGTGTGTGTGTGTGTGGTTGTGTGTGTTGGGAAAACTGATACAATGTTGCTTGTCAAAAAGTAACAGAGACACCAAAGAAAGAAATCTGTTTATTCTAATAATAATAATAATAATAATAATGTACTATTATAAATTTTTTTTAATTCAGTGATGGTCTTGTTTATGATCTTGTTTATAAAATGTGTTCGTATTCCAATAAAACCCATGCACAGACTTTATTTTTTTTACTTCTCGGATAATCCAGACTCTTCGGGTTTAATCCCGTAACTGGATAAAAACTAAATCTTATTACAGGAGGCTGCAAAGTCAGTGATTTTAAATACACACACGTACATGCATATTGAGTATTACTTCTTATTGCATTGTTTGTGTAGTTGATAACAATAGCTATTGTGTATTTGTGTGTGTGTGTGTGTGTGTGTGTGTGTGTACTAATGCACAGAAATGGTTAAATTATTAGACAGCACTTAATACCTTTAAATATTGATTTTTATAGTTTGGAGAATTTAATCAAACGTTGGACAGAAAGAAAGTTTTTTGCAAAACACAAGCAAAAAGTGGAAAAAAACCAATACAATCCTGTTTTCAGGAAGATCGTCTACATCAGGGGTTTCGAATTTTTTTCCACAAATGGCTGGTGTGGGTGCAGGTTTTCAGTCCACACCAAATTCTACCTGTTTAAATCTAAAGATTATTTCACATTATTTTTATGACTACCAGGTGTGGCACTTGATTGGTTGGAATGAAAGCCTGCACCCCCCCCACTGGCCCTTTGTGAAAGAGATTGGACACCACTGTTGGTGTCAGAATTCCACAAGTTGTGATTATGAGGTGAAATTGGGACTAGCTGTGAGAGTTTAAAGCACTGGATTTGTGATTGGAAGGAGGTGAGGTTAAATCCCAGCATCATTAAGCCAATAGTGCTTGGCCCCTTTGGTAAGACCCTAAATCCTGAGCTGCTGAGATGTTTAATGAGAAAAATACTCTTGATCAGGGTGTCACTTCTTGTTTAGTTCTTCGTGTCCTTCTGTGTGTTTGATGATCATTGTGTGTGATAAAGTGACAAACCGTGTTAGAAACCACACCAGAGAAAGCGGTGTGGCATATTTACTGAAGGAGTGGGTTTCATAACCGAAGAGTTTTTCAGTGGCATCGCATTTCCTGTAGAAAATGTTCCTGAGAAATCGAGGGTGCTGGGGTATGATTTCGTTCAGATTCAATCCAGGATGATTGATAGGGTGGATGCAGGAGGTCCGTCATTTTCAGGGAAAAATTTCAAGCTCGTTGAAGGTCTTCCTGATCTCTCTGCATGTTCCAGTGATGTTCCTCTTTTTTAAGTGCACGTACAGAACATCCAGACCTTCTCACCTCACCTACATGAGTGCCCGATCAGTACTGACACCTGAATGAAACCTCAAATCTCTACAAACACACTTTAAAATCTAGAAGAACATCTTTCCAGAAAATTGGAGCTTATTATGGGAATTAATGGGGGGATAAACACATACCAGTCTTATGGGCAGGGGCTCACAAACCTTCGTCTGACTCTCAATGAGTGACACTTTTCATTAATAGGAATATAAAGTTCCACAAAAGGGATTAAGAGTAAATGTAGGAGAATTAAGAGTCCGTGAGGAGTGTTTGCATTGGCTTGTCTATAGAGTGTCTTACAGTTGAGTATATCAATATTTATATAGTTGATTACCTGACAGGCAGCGTTCCAATTTCAATATTCGTCTTCAGTTCTTCGCTATCGTTCTACTTTTCTCTCCGAAGGTCATTTATTTCATCATTTTGATGTCTGAGTTCTACTTTATAAATGCTGAAGTTTGGCACCAGGGAACGGGAAGGAAGGTTGAGCAAACCTTTTTAAGACCCGTGTGTTGAAACTGCAAGTGAACCAAGCTACAGATTTGAGTCTTTTGATGTAGACATTATAAAAGCGTATATTGGCTGCGTTTTCAGGAGTTCATGAGGGATTTCTGCTTTAACAAATTCACTCATGCTGGGTTGTTTCTTTCAGTGAAAAAACAACAACAACAAAAAAACAGCATTTAAGCATGAAAGGTGAAGCAATTTGTGTAAATCAACATTGGTATTGTATTTTGCAGATGGCATGCTGGTAATAATGGTTAAAAACATCGTTTTGACAATTTTTGTTCAAAAAATGCACAGATAGTTTGTTCATTTATATAAATATAAGCATCTAGAATATATAATGACTTTAATTTTGTATAATAATTAAATGATATATACATACATTAAATATACAAACGTTAAAAACAAGCGCTTGAATGTAAAAGCCGCAGTAAATGTAATTTGAAAATTTGATTAATTTGATTAATTTCTATTTTTAAGAATAATCAGAAGAGGAAGAAACATGGGTGATCGCAGCGAGCTGCGGGGTCCAAGCACCCTAATTTAATATGCATCTCTGGTTTCCGGTTCTTGTCTAGTTTACATTCGAAATTCTCTTTCAGGAGCAAAAAACTGCTTCATCAACACTGATTTTGCAGAGGACCGGTAAATAATAATGATAATAAATAAAAGTGGTTTCACATTTAGACATTTTCCCTTCACTTACATTTCATTGTTCTCCTTTTTTTCTGCCTGCTCAGATGCAGTTCATGCTGCTCTTCAGCAGACAAGGCAAGCTGCGCCTTCAGAAATGGTACGTTCCACTGTCCGACAAGGAGAAGAAGAAGATCACACGTGAGCTGGTACAGACCGTCCTGGCGCGAAAGCCCAAGATGTGTAGCTTCCTGGAGTGGAGAGACCTCAAGATTGTTTACAAAAGGTCAGTGAGTGGTCAGTGATCTGCACAGACCTGGCAACCTTCAGCAGGAGATCTAGAACTCATACTGGGTCACTTATTTCACTTTAACTTCGCTTGTATTCAAGGGAGCGACCAAAACTGCTAACAATGGTACACTGTGGAGTCATTGTTCTGGCAAATGTTGTCATGCATAAGTGCAATGCAGAGACTTGCAGAGACGTCTTGTGTAATTCATACTTGTGAAAATTAGTGTTGCAAATGATTGCTTCAACTTTACATCTCACTTCAAATGTAAGCATTCAGTCCACTCGGCTCTGTGGATGTGTTCACTTGACTCCATCCACTAATATCTCTGTAGATGTCCAATTGACTCTGAACACTCTGAAAACTGCCCAGTTTCTTCTACACATTTAGCTAGGGTTAGGGTCACATGACTCCACCCACTCACTTCTCTGGAGCTGTTAACCTAACGCCCCTTAACTTTCTAAAATTGTCCATCTGACCACACCTACTGCAGCTTTCTAGAACTGTCTATCTGACCACACCCACTTCAACTTTCCAAAACTGTCCATCTGACAAGGCCCACTTTAGCTATTTAAAACTGTTCATCTGACCACACCCCTTTTAGCTTTTTTGTACTGTCCACCTGACCACATTTTTTCGCCTTTTTGGATTACGCCCCCTGCTGTTATCTAGAACTGTGCACCAGATTACTTCATCTATTTCGACCTATGCAACTGACCACACCCACTTTAGCTTTCTAGCGCTGTCCAACTGACCACACCCCTTTAGCTTCTTAATCGATGAATATCCACTGTCCACAAGATAACTATTATTTACAGGCGATTGCAGAAGTTTACACACCCTCTTTTTGCAATGATGAGATTGACGACAGAGTAATGACTCGTGAAGAAGTACCTTGTGCAATCTGTTCTTCTGCAGTTCTGACATGATGTTTGCTATGGTATGTTTTTTACGCTCTTTTCTGGTTTCGACTGTTCATTTGGAGCCTCTTCAAGCTTTTCATGCTGTAAATAAGACTTAAATGCATGTTGACTGTTGTAAGTAATTAGACACTGTATTGAGGCGAATGCAGATGAATGAACCAAAGCACGCCTGAGGAGAGGCAAACATTTGTGCTTGCTAATAAAGACACGTATCTGCATATTAGCCCGAGGAGCACTTGCTGTAATATTTAGGTTAGCTGTTGTACCAGGCTCCAGATTTGTAGATAAACCGTTAAAAAATACTTCAGTTTATTTATATACACTATCAAACCAAAGTGGTGCAAATTTGTGCCTCTTCGCTAATATATCCATTTTGCATTATCACTTTGTTTATGATTTGCCTTTTGCATCTGAGTACGCCTCGGGCACTCATGCTGTCGTTCTGAGGATGACATTAAGCTCATACCTGGGAAAAGTCCACATTTTCCCCCTTTGAGGAAATCCCACCCCATCTGCCGCTCAGAGAGTTACCGATTGAGTTTGTCTGGTCGAGCTTGTCCTTGTTGTGCAGTGTGAACGATGGCTTTAGAGTTTTCCCGGTTTAATTCATGCTGAATGCTTGTGCGATCGTCATACGGCACTTCTCCCTGCGAAGCGTACGAGACGAACTACGGCAGCATTTGAATAATTCCTAATCCGTCTCCTGCTTTATGAACACACAGATGGGAATCCCAGGTTAAGAAAAGGATGGAGTCACTTATCTGATCGCAATGTGTCAGGAGAGCAAATTAAAATATAAAATGTGGCACGGTTGCCATGGTAGCTGATGGGGTTGGTTGAGCAAAGAACCACAATGACCTCAAGAAAAGACGGATCCGCTGCCAGACAGGACGAGAAATAGAATGACAGAACACACACAAACCAGAACATTTTTGAATTCTTCTGACCAGGATATGGTACACATTACGAACTAGCAAAGATCCTGGTCATGAATTTGAGTGAAGGTGCAAGTCTGAGTCATTATAATAAAATTGGGATCTTAGAATCAGGATATACAATATGTAATATAAGGTTAATAAACTGTTTGTTCCATCAGAAATATTTTATTGGTTTAAAACTTGGTCGATTTCCTGGGGAGATGGGAGCTCAGTGGTTAAGGCTCTGGGCCACTCTTGGGCCCCTGAGCAAGGCCCTTAACACTCAGTGCTCCAGGGTATAATCGCTGACCCTGTACTTTGACCCCAGCTTCCTGCCATAGCTGGGATCCTCAAATAAATAATTTCACAGTGCTGTAAAATACATATGTGACAAAAATAAACCACATTTCTTTCTTTTCTCTAATTTTTTCTTTGGCTGTAGAATATCTCAGATAATAATAAATCCTTCCAGCTTTCCACATCTGTATCCTGATTTTTTTTGCTTGTTATTCTTTGTAAAATTGCTTAAGTTGACCCATAGATCTTCATTGGCCATTTTGATAAAATTAAATTCTTGGTTTTGCAGCACTGGTGTGTATATTTTTTGTTGGAAAGATAACCTCCACTCATGTCTCAAGGCTATATAGACTGGACCAGGTTTCTTCAGGGACCTCAACCTCTAACCTTACCAGATTTCTTGTGTAAAAAGCATCCCTGCATTGTAAGTGCTTCCACCACCATGTTTCACTATCGTAACCAGTGTGGGTTACCATTGATAGCTGACCCACACAAGGCCACTCTGGCTTTCAAAGTGCTTCTGCATCACCACAACACTCGTCTAATAGATGCAAAGTAGGTTCTGATGGAGGAGACGCATATGCCTTGTGCATTTCTTGCTTCACAAGGTAACTGACATTGTACTGATGTTGAATATATATTGGATTTTGCAGAAGCATTATTACACAGGGAATTGTTTCTCTGTATTTGTAATGCTTTATGTATCCATGCAGGTGTTTTTCATCTCCGATACGCTTCTCTGGTGCATGCAATTTACATGAGAATGACGCGCAGTGTTGCGCGTCGAATTTGTTACATGCTCCTGTAAATACATCATCGTTAGATTCACGTCAGTGGGTTGATTAATGGCTCCGTCGCGAATCCCGGCCCTGAGGTCGTGCGAAGGTGTAGGCCGTCCCTGGATGCGCATTTTTAATTCCGTCGATGACTGATGATCTCGTTAGTATGCAAGAACACAATGTTGATTGGGGCATTCGGGAAGCACGTTCAATTCCATCGTTTGTTCATTTCTCCTGAGTGTGTGCTGTAATGGGTATCTGGACGAGCAGAGAGGGAAGATCAGATAAATATTTCAAGGATTTTGCTCGGTTTTTTTTCTTTTCTTTTTTTTACACGGAGGATTTAATCGAGACTGCAAGCACCAGAGATTCATTTGAAGGTCAATTTAAAAATAAATAAATAAGAGAGCGATATTAGAGTGTCTCAAACATACATCTGTACTGGTGCCAACAATGAAATAGAGTGTGGCACAGGAAAAGCAAAATTTTGGAACTAGGAGTTGGTGCCCCTGTGGTGTCAATTGTTAGGACCAGTATGAGCTTGTTTAGAATCCCCTTGTAATTAATATGATGGAGCAGTGGGGCTGTGCACAAAAAGTGTTCACTGTTTAAACCTTTTTTAAGAATGATGATTTAGCGAATGCTGCGCAATTGGAATTTTGGCGTCTGCTTACAACATGGGTGCGTCATTTCGAAGAAACGTCTCAACTCAACGATGATGCGTGTTGTGGAATGGAGCGGTGCCTCACGATGGCAGTTCTAAAAGTTTTTTTCGGCTTCTCCCATTAGGGGTCGCCACAGCGGATCATCCGCATTTTTAATTTGGCAATGTGCAACCCTAATGGCTGGGGTTGGTTCCCCGATCGGGGATCAAACCCGGGCCGCAGCGGTGAGAGCGACGCATCCTAACCACTAGACCACCAGGGAATCTAAACTTCCTTTCGGCTTCTCCCGTTAGGGGTCGCCACAGCGAATCATCCGCATGTTTAATCTGGATCCACATGTTTTTACGCTGGATGCCCTTCCTAACACAACCCTCCCCATTTATCCGGGCTTGGGACCGGTGAGAGCTCCGCATCCTAACCACTAGGTTCAAACAGCCTTAATATTCTATGGTGTGCGGGCCATTTGAACATTGAGAGGCTGAAGGCTAAACCTGTTTCTTTGAAAATCAGCAGACAGGACACAATCGTGATGTCCTAACTGGTAATGATGCGGAAACTCCCTTTGTGCAGCACTCACATTAGCACCATTCTTGCCAAGGTTTTTCACAGTGAACGCTTGTTGTGCACCACTCTACTGCTCCTTTATAACTAATGGCAAGGGTTTCCAAACAAGCTCGCACTGGTTCCAAACAGGTGCCAATGCCCCAAGGTCGCCAACTCCTAGTTTCAAAATTTCAAAGTTTCCCTGGGCCAGCCTGTACAATCAGTCAAGGAATGGGTGTCCATAGTCTACACAATGCTAGCAAGTAAGGGTACATGTACCTACCAGTTTAGCATTGTTAAGCGTATTTAGATCTTCACACAACTCCTCTCCTCAACCTCGTTCAGGGGGTTCACTATTTTGAACAAACTTGCTTGTACGGTTTCTACACCCTTTGCTATGTTCCAAAGAAAGATACAGAGCATAAACCAGGATCTTGAGAACACCTGTTTTCCTCAAGGCACTGTTTGGTGTCACTTCATGTGAACATCAGTTTTAGGTTGGAATTGCGTGCAGTCGTGATGTTTTAAACAAGGAATTTTGTCGCATGTTATGCAACTGCTCTTTTACACCTATAAGTCTGTTTATATCATCAGAATCAGTAATAAATGGATGCTTATGGTTTGTTTGCCCTGCACCTCAGGGGATGCAGGCTGAAATTCCACCTCCGCTCTGTGGGTGTCGAGTTTGCTTATTTACCTTGCTTTTGGGTATTTCTTTAGGTGCTCGCCCACTACAGAGAGATAGGTTGTAGGATGATTGACATTTCTGAATTGTCCATAGTGTGTGCAACTGTGTCCTGCGATGGCTTGGGACCCTGTTAAACTGGTCGCCTCTGTGTACCATGAATTTCCTGAGAAAGGGTTCCAGGCTTCCCCTGACCTTGTGTAGGGTAACCGGTATAGAACGTGGATGGATGAATGGATGGATGGATGGGTGGATGGATGTGTGGGTGGGTATCATTTTACACTTTGAATTAACAAAATTACATAAACCAAAAGGCAAATATAACACCAAAAATGTTTTACTTTTATGCATAAACAACTTTTGTTTCGAGACTTGCGTAGGGTTAGAAATATTCTGGAATGGTTTTTAGCAAGGTCAGAATTCTAATTCTGGGCACATTTCTCGCTGAATATTTTGGGAGTTCATAGAAAGTGTTGCTTTGGACGTGCTTCTTTACCCAAATCTTGAGCTATTTCAAAGCTCCATTTAGGGTTATCCTCTTAAAACTAGATTCTGTATAATGTTTTTTTTCTGACAGATGATAAGAAGAAAAAACCTCCAGGCTGAAGTCTGAACAGACTGATTTACTCAGCACATTGAGGGACTTTGAGGATGCATTGAATCCTGGGCACAATAAAGCAGACATTGCAAGAGAGAGATGTAACTTTGCCTTCAGCGGTTACCTTGTGTGGGTGTGTGTGTGTCTGTGAGTGTGTGAGGACTACACAGACTTTACCTTGACAGATGTAAGAAGGTAACAAAACCGCATCGGCTGCAGAAAGGCACGAGTAGGAATTGTGAGAGGTGCGAAGGAATATAAATGAATGTTGTTAAAAAAAGGAAGGCCTGCTTCTAACATAGAAGGGAGATTAGGGAGAGAGAAAGATGAAGAAAGACTATACAGCCAGATGAAAGAAGAGAAGGAGGAAAAAGCCAGGGAAACCCTTCCAGATCAAACTGTGTCTTCAGAGATTGCTGGCTTTTCATTGTTCTCTGGTTAAAAGTGATTTTCCGGGCTGTGAAAATCCTCCATCACACTCTGTAATGAGTCTTTTTCTGCTCTGCTGCTCCTTAACCACACTTGCTCTTGTTGCGAACCTCCATGATAAGGCTTTTTTCGACGATCCCCTGATCTCTGACCTGGTCTGTCCTCTGTTGAGCTCATGAGCGTCAAGTGGTGTCTAAGTAGCTAAGTAACTTTCTGCCCAGTCAACCGAAAAGTAGGAGTCTAAAAGTTGCCATCGTTGGGGTCCTTTGAGTCCCAAGACCCCCTGATGTCCCCAGATGTTTTCCGTAATTCAAATCAAAGGTGTGTACATGTAGTCAAAGAGTTACGATGGTTCGACTTACAATTTTTCAATCTTACTGGCGTCACCTAGAAAGGGACGGGTTTTTTTTCAGTCTGGTTCCTCTCAAGGTTTCTTCCTCATGACATCTCATGTAGTTTTTCCTTGACTCTGTCTTCCTCTGATTCCTCCTTGAGTTGTGTTTAAAACTAGTTATGAAGTTGCAACCAGACATGTTTACCCTCAGCCTTCTCAGTTCTTTGATTGGATTGAACATTTTGCCAAATGTATGGTATGAAAGTCCTCATAATGTAGGTTAAATATAGTGTTTTTTTGACACAATATACAATTCTGTTATTTATAATGTTACACAATGTAGATGTGGTACAAAACAAGCAACAGCGAGGTTGAGACAATGATAGGATGCTGAAGGAGGATGTAGGGTTCAGATCCAGTTTTAACACTGTGAATCAGACACTGTCACGGCACTGTGTGTGAGGTAAATGAGAATGAGAGACTCTAGGAGGTTTGGATGCAATGCTTCACACGCCGTATCCTCTCCAGACCAGACGATTCTACTTTATTCCGTATTTGATTAGCAAAACGACAAGGCCGGCATCACAATCAGTGCCCAAAAGATGTGCGCAGAGCTGCTGCTTCACCATCTGGCTGTGTGTAGCACCTCTACATTACCCTCTATGGAAATACAGAGTAGTGGTTCCAACGAATCACTGGATTTTTTATTGGATCGAAAATTGAAAGCGGGCGACAGCTGAGCAGTAGAGGATCGAAGTGTAGTTTCTGTGGTCTGGTTTATTTTTCAGAGTCGTGCAAGAAATCTTATTATCTAGTGTTATTTTTTGTTTAGCACCTTCAGACCATATCAGAGTTTTTCTCACACCATTTTGAGTTCTTCAAATCTCTATCAAATGCTAACATCGTGGTTTGCACTCTAAACCCTGTAGAGAAGGAATGCTGGAAACTCAGCAATGTAATTGTCCAGATTCTAGAAAAAACCTTGGAATTGATTGTTCTTTTCTCGGAAAAGTACAAGGTGTTTCATCAGATTAAATTTTTTCAAGTTGTGTAGCACTTTTAACAATGGACTTTGTGCCAAATATGGAAAGGAAAAACTCCCCGAGATGGCATGAGGAAGAAACCTTGAGAGGAACCGGACTCAAAAGGGAACAGATCCTCATCTGGGTGGACCCGAATGTCCATTTTATTTCCATTATACCATGTAAAACACTATACTTTTAGTTGTATAGTTACATTGTTACACAACAGGTAACAATAATGGTACAATACAATATATATAAATGGTAATATCTTCACCAGCTTCTTTATTTTCTCTCCCTCTTTTAATATGCAGCTTGGCTTGCTACTGATAAACCTCAAAATATGACCGTGTTCATCCGAAGACTTTAATGTGGTGAAAAACCTCACGTACAAAAAGAATTATACAAACCTGGCAAAAAATAAGCTGCAAAGTGAAGTCTAATGGTTTACCCTGCAAGTTACTCTTTACTTTTTAGTACAGAAGATTTAGTTTTAGCAACTGGACAGTTTAGTTGCAATACAACTAAAGAGACAAAACATTTCAACCATTAACTACTCGGCTTGATGTGTGTGTTGGATCCTACCGCACATCTATGTAGGATTTGGTGGGGAAAAACTTAAAATTTAAATTAGTTATTTGAGTGACACCCAGTTGAGGGCAACTTAAAATCTAAAAACTGTCCAGTTGAGGATTATGGGCCTTGTAAAAGAACCTTGTAGTATCAGCATGGTAGTGTTGCAAATTGAAGTAAAGATGTAATAATTGACCTTCCACTTTATGTCCCAAATACATATGAAATGTTCTCGGTTACTTTCAGTACCTTTTACAAACTGAAATTAAAACCACAAAGTCTGTTTACTTCCAAGTTTTTGTTCCGTTGTTGGTTTTTCAGGGTTTCACAGAATTTAGCATTATAGTTGCTCTAGCAGCAAAATGTTAATATTACATAGCTGGATCCCCCAAAAAATATTAATAAAAAAAAATGGCATTCACTTAGAAATTAGCATATTTAAATAATTGCTTTCCAAACGGTTATTTGTTACACACGTGTCACACCTGATGTACACTATAAAATGCTTTAAATATGAATCTAATAATTTAACAAACAAAACATTATTAAACCCATTTCCAGACATTGTTGTAGTTAATTTTTGATTACAAAAATAAATTCTAAAAACAATTATTACTTATTTTTAGAAATAAAAGCTTGGACTTGCATTCTTGCTGTGGTTACAGTTTTATTCTCACTTTGTCACATTCTTCGGCACGCTTTGCATCCCACCTTGTAAAACTACGTAAAGTGGGTAAACGTCCTGGCTCAGTTTGAGTGTGTGTATATCTGCATGCTCAAAATAGATTGTGTGTTTACCACAAACGGGGTGTCGGTGACGAAATGACAAATTCATCTATATTCAGGGTTTTATTTGAAGCGGTGGGGGCGTCAGTAGGCTTGTCTCTCAGCTTTACTGAGTTGATCGATCAATCTCTGGGAAAAAGACCACCCGTAGTCTTGTTCAGAATGTGTTTGTGTGTGTTTGTCTGTGATGAATCGATAGCTTCTCAGTCTTCTCACAATTCTCTCTTATTACTGTATTAAAATAATCCATGAATGCGCTTAGACACTGTTGGTATTGCCCCTATCGGTGTGTTTTGCCAAATGATAATGTTATCACTGTAATAAATGACATTGTTGGTGTTTTTCTCCCAAATGACAATGTTGATGTTTCCTCTAATGGCATTTTTGGTGTTGCCCCAAATTACACTGTTGGTGTTGCCCCAAATGGCATTCTCTGTACTGCCTCAACTGACACTGTTTGAGTGTTTCCCAAGTGACAATGTCAGCATTGCAATAAATAACAATGTTGGTGTTTCACCCAGTGACACTGTCAGTGTTGCACAAAATGACTTTTTTTAATTGGATCTCTCGCTCTTATTACAGCATTCAAATAATCAATTGATGCACTCAGACACATTTCTGAGCTTCATACAAGACAAAACGTTGTGTTAGAAATGTAATGCATTAGGATATTGATTCCTGGTGTCGCTTTCTGAGACTGAAGGTCTACTGTGCTGCTCAAGACATCAAACGCTAACAGATCCACATCTTGTAATTGGTTCTGGTTTAGTTAGGTGCGTAAACTTGAACGCAGTTTCATAGCTGGATTATTTAGTAATGGCTGTGGACAGGACCTAAGATGGAGAAGCCGGTCTCAGAGGGCAATGGGTTCCCAGATTCAATTAAGCTCGGGGACATATTTACAGGAAGCATTTGGAAAGTAGCCAGAGGCCAATAATACTTGTTTTGCTCTTCCTTTAGGGACCAAGTATGACAATGTCTTATATTTTTAATCGACTCTAATGCTCACATGCTCGTCTGCACACCAGGTTTCCATGTCGACCGCTGAAGTTTTTATGGGTTTTATGCCACCTATTCTGGGACTCATATTTTTGTCTCTTCACAGCGGCATGAGACGTTAAAAACAAAGACAACCAAGTTTCAGTTATAGTTTCTTCCTTTCTCTCATTGTCCTGGATGTAGTGTAGCAGCATCTCTGATCAGAATAGTCATGAGCAACATGCTTCTCTAAAGGTTGAAATGCTGCAAGAAGGAAACCTGAAGAGAAATCATTCGAGTATGTTGCTTATATGACATTATGCAGTAATTACAGTCCACATTGCTCCTAATGACACTCTTTGTATTGCACCAAATGGCATTATTGTTGTTGTGTACACTCTTCAATATGCTACACTGTTGGTGTGGATCTGAATGACGATGTTGGTGATGCATCAAGTAACCATCTTGGAGTTGCACCAAATAGATTTATTGACATGTACCAAGTTTCCCCAAATGACACCATTGGTATTACCCAAGAAGACACTGTTATTATTGGTTAAAATGACACAAACAATGGATGCAAAGACAAATCGAAATATAAACGCTACAAATATGGACTAATAGAGTAGATAGAAATAGAAAGATGGCGTTAATTATTTCGAGCCATTCCCCCTGTTCTGACACAGTCGGTTAATGAAGTGCTCAATAATTAACTAACAGGTTGACTCGAGCGTGCAGTGAAGGGGAAAACATCGATGTGGTCCTCCAGGGCCAGCGCTCTCCCTAAGAAATCGTTTCTGTGCTCTTTAGTGCCTCGCAGCATGTAACCGATTAATCACCAGCTGTCAACGTTACCCATAGTAAAACAGGAGAACAAAAAAAAAAAAAAAAAGAAAAAAAACCCGCCACTGCAGCATGGTGTTCTGAAATCCGGATTATGCACAAGTCCTTTATTAATGGAGTGGGCGGCTGACAAAGCTGGAACTCCGGCGTCCTCATCCTCCGAGTTAAATAACTTGCTCAGCAATTCTCCTGTCCTATATGTCTTAAGAGAGAGAAAAAATAGAAAGGGAGGTAAATCTGGGCGTGGGTTTGCCTGGAACAAAGAAATCTAAGTGAGCAAGGACATTTTCTCTTTTATCAGGCAAACGCACAGAGGATTTGCGGCAGCTGCTATGCGCCACTTGCGGCACAAATGTTTCCATTCTCATTCGAAAGTGGCCTGGTTTTCCTGAAACCAGAACAATCCCGTTCGCGTGGAAGCGCAAGAGTGTCTCCTAGAACCGTGCGAAATCGATTACGCTTCAGTGCTTTTGGAAAAAATAAATCGTCCTACGCAGTCTTCCTGTGTCTGGTGTTCGGCTAGAAACGAGCTGTCGTATGTTGTAAACGGTGAAGCGTAAAAAATCCACGAGACTCAAGATCATTGAAGTTACATGTAAACAGATAAAAACTATTGTTATATCATATAATTAATAAATAATACATGTAATATAACACTCTCCGTGCAGCATGCAATCTCACATGTATAAAAAAACAGTACTTGATGTCAGTGATTCCAGAGTCTACTGTTCTAATGGCAGCAGGCCAGAAGCAGGAAAAACTATCTGTATGGATTATTGATTCTTGACCTCTAGTCATAACAAATGCTTCTTAGTGTCATAAACGTTTTTGTCTGGACGTCTTTGCTCGACACAGATATGCCAGTTTGTATTTCTGCTGTGCCATCGAGGACCAGGACAATGAGCTGATCACCCTGGAGATCATTCACCGCTATGTGGAGCTGCTGGATAAGTACTTCGGCAGCGTAGGTGTCCGTTTCCTGTCTTATTCATTGGAAAATGTATGAAGCAAAATGGAGCTAACGATGTAAGCCGGTGTTCCTCTGGTTCTCTGTGTAGGTGTGCGAGCTGGACATTATCTTTAACTTTGAGAAGGCCTACTTCATCCTCGACGAGTTCCTTTTGGGGGGAGAAGCTCAAGAGACGTCCAAGAAGAACGTTTTGAAGGCGATCGAACAGGCCGACCTGCTGCAGGAGGTAAATTAGGATTATCTTACGCTTTTACAGGTATGGGTGCTATGAATATAACTGGTTGTATGGAAAAAGAGTTTAAAAAAATAGACAGACAGACAGACAGACAGACAGACAGACAGACAGACAGACAGCTGATTATTTATTTTGCTATTTGCCAACAACAAGCCTTTCTGCATTTATTTGTTATTTTTTTAACAATTCTTTTTACTCTTTTTTTTTGCCCTGGTTGGTGTTTTGCCTGGTGTGAAGGTGATTCCTCAGAAAAAGAAAATGCCTGGAGGAGCTTTAATTATCGAACACACACAAGATCATACACACTCTTAAAAACATACACTCTCAGACTGTATTTGCGTGGTTGTAGATCTACGGTGCACAAACCAGCAGGTTTGGAGCTGCTGGAGATTTACGAGCTGAGTCACTGTGCACTCGTCATGGTTTTGGACACTGACACACATTTGTAGCCGTGTCTCAAACTGAATGCTTATACAATTAACTGATATACAACTGATTCAGTACATTCTGTGAAAGAAATACACTTGTTGCAGCAAAGGTTGATGGTTATTTTTGTCAGTTCTGAGGTGATTTTATAAGGGAAATGCATTAACATATCAGGAAATGTGGATTTTTCCTGGGAAAACTGTGATGTCATATACATGCATTTGCATATTAGAACATGATTAGCATATTCTGATGCAATAATGTGAAAAATCTCCAGTCATGTTTTTTTGTTGTTGTTGTTTTTGTTGTTCAGTATTAACCCAGATTTAACTTTTTGAAATACAAATTTCGCATTTCGTGACCATTCTCACAAACAGCACACTTTTATTCCCTCACAAAAGCCAAATATTCAATTGAATGAATCGAATATTCAAAATATTGAAGAAAGTGAAAGACTATTATCTAAAATTATTTACTGTCAGTTTATCACCCACTTTTTCACGCCATGGTAACGTGTAATTTCCTGTGTTATCATTATACAATATATACCATATGGACAAAAGTATTGGGACACCTGTCTTTTCCAGCTATATGTGGATCTTCTTTAAACTGTTACCACAAACCTGGAAGCACACACTTATATAAGATGCACTAGCATAAAACTTTTCCTTCACTTGAACTAGAAGACCCAAACCTGATCCAGCATGACAATGCACCTGTGCACAAAGCCAGCTTGGGCCTAAATGTGGAATGGGATGTTCAAAAAATGTAGATGAATCTTATGGTCAGATGTCTTCAAACTTTTGTCCATATATTTATATATATATTTATATATACTTATCCAAAATATATGTATTTTATACATTGTAACAATTTTGTTAAATTATTGTCAACTGTAAATAATTCAACTGTGCCCAAAAACACCCTTTTTCAAGTAATGGATAAAATAAATGGCAAAATGCAAGTGTTTTTATTATTATTATATTTTTGTGATTTATTTACTAGTATTTCAGGTGTACTAATGTGATTATTGTTAAAAGATCGTAAATACTTTCAAGTTTTCCCTATGTGACTTAAAACCCGCTGGTTTCCTGATTCCCTCTCCTACCTGGAAATGTCCTTATAATGCTCTCATCCTAGAAACTGTGTTAAACAGATGAAAAACAGAGACAATCCTTCAGGGCTCAGAGCTCCAGGTACGACCACCAGGCCTTCACCGAGCAGCTCATGAAGCCTGTACCGTGCTGGAATAAATCACAGCACTAAGTAAAATGGCACTTATTACTCCGCAGGCTGGCCGGCACGATGGCCTTTGATTAAGCGTGCACGCCGATGACAGGAATAGATACGATTGTGGAGGCTGCGTTCGCATCTGCAGGAGAAGCCTGGCACGCCGCAGCTGCTCTTTATCTCGGCGCAGTAATTACCGCCGACATTTCAGAGGCAGTCGCTGGCTAGCTTTCTTTCCCTCTCCATTTTTTTCTCCTCTCCTCTTCATTATGCTCTGCTTTGTTTCTCGTCTGTTGTCACCGGCCTTTGTTCAGCATCCGAGCACTTTGTACTTTTTGATTCCACTCGACGTGAGCTTTTTTTCCCCCCTGTTCTTTCCCTTCTGTTTCACGCCTCTCTCGTTTCTCTCTTCTCTGATTTGCAGAAACTCGACTTTCAGATCCGCTTCTTACCAGGTATTTGAATTGATTATCGATTAGGACTGTAGTTTTCCTCTGCTGTAGATCAGAGCTTCCTGCTAGTCGAGCAATATAGCAAGTAGAAGCAAGGGGGAGGAGGCCATGTGCCAGAAGTAACACTGCGGTTCGGGATGAGTAGTAAGGAATCATACACGCATTGTGTGTACTGAACCAACACTTGGGCAGATAAAAAGTAAAAATCACAAGAAAAGGAAAGTAGAATATTAAATAGAATATAGAACTAAAAATAAACATAAACAACAGGCAGTAAAATGAGACAGAATGAAATGGGTATGGATATGATATAAGCATAGTGAATTTTTTTCCCATATCACAGCAATGTTAGGAAGCTGGGGTCCCAGCAGCTCTTAACCTGCTGTTAAGGGCCGTGCCCAAGGGCCCCAAAAGTGTCAAATTGGCAATAACTAGGCTTAAATCCCTGATCTTCTAATTAGTAACCAGAGCTTTCCTTATAGAAATGATACCATATATTAGTGCGAGAGTATTAATAAAATCCTGTGATTAGATTTACAGCCGGAACTACTTTCTCTTTTTTAATTTTGGCATGAATTCCAAGCGATTTGTTTCAGGAAGGTTTTTTTTTCTGTTGCTGCCATGAGGCGTCTCCCCCGAGGCTTATACTGAAAAACTAATATAGATCATAGGTTTGCGCTTTGTTCCTGGAGATCTGCCCCTTCTTCAGCACTCAAGACCAGGATGATATAACACGCTTCTTCTGCTTATTAACATCTTGACAATGATATATTCTGGGGTCCATTCTGAAGTGATCATGCCTGTACCGTTCTCCAGCTGAATGCTGCAGCAATTTATTAAGTTGCAAAATCGTAACTGTGTTACACCAGGCTGATTCGGGGGATTTCCTTCTGAATCTCATCCTCACTTCAGAATGGACCGAGGCACAGGTGTGTTAAATCAGTTTAAGCACAATGGATAGGATGGCCGACCTCTATGAAGACCTGCCCAGAGATGGCAAAACACATCCATCTCCAAGTAGAAGTGCAGATACTTATGTTTTAAAAGACTCTGGTAAAAGTTAAAGTTCTGCCTTTTTTTTTTTTTTAAGTTCCTCAAGTTAAAGTAAAGAAGTTTGGGCTCTGACACGTACTTAAGTAAAAAAGTAACCATCTCTACTATCTGTTTTAGTGTCACGCTTGTCCTGGACAAAACTAATATAGATCATAGGTTTGCGCTTTGTTCCTGGAGATCTGCCCCTTCTTCAGCACTCAAGACCAGGATGATATAACACGCTTCTTCTGCTTATTAACATCTTGACAATGATATATTCTGGGGTCCATTCTGAAGTGATCATGCCTGTACCGTTCTCCAGCTGAATGCTGCAGCGATTTATTAAGTTGCAAAATCGTAACTATGATACACCAGGCTGATTCGGGGGATTTCCTTCTGAATCTCATCGTCACTTCAGAATGGACCGAGGCACAGGTGTGTTAAATCAGTTTAAGCACAATGGATAGGATGGCCGACCTCCATGAAGACCTGCCCAGTGCAGAAGTGCAGATACTCATGTTCTAAAAGACTCTGGTAAAAGTTAAAGCTCTGCCTTTTTTTTTTTTTTAAGTTCCTCAAGTTAAAGTAAAGAAGTTTGGGCTCTGACACGTACTTAAGTAAAAAAGTAACCATTTCTACTATCTGTTTTAGTGTCACGCATGTAACTGAACCTCATGTTAATATATTAATACAAAAGAACTTCTAATGTTGTTACCTAACGAATGTATCCAGGCAGAACATCCAGAGAAGATGATGATCATGTGATCAGGAATGTCTCTGTTCTCAGTCATGTTGACATCAGAAGTAGAATTACAGACATTTGTGTAAAACATGTAATTAGTAAAAGTAAAAAGTTGTCTAAAAAAATAAATAGTGAAGTAAAGAACTGATGGCAGAAAAATCTGCTTTAGTACAATATCAAAATATTTGACATTACTTCCCACCTCTGGACCTGTTCACTGTTTGATCCTTTAACACCGTGCAATTAGATACAAGGAGTAAAACAATACACGCCTTCATCTACAGCTACCAAATGGTAATGTTGTTACCATAAACCCACCAGGTTTATGGTAATCAATTAGTCCACCAATTAGGAAGCTCCTATACACCTTGAAGATTTTCAAGGAATCGTTTTAAGTCATAGTTTTCTGTGAGCTAGTATGCTAGCATGTGAGCTAGTATGCTAGCATGTGTGCTAGCATCCAGAAAAACAGCGTATCTTTGCCTGATTCAGGATAAATAGAAAACTACATTTTAGAAAACAGACCACATGCTGGATTGAGTGATAATAATTAATTTATTAGATAGACAGACAGACAGACAGACAGACAGACAGAACACCCCTAATGATATGTTGCACCACTAAACTATCTGTAGTTCCTCATATTTTTTCATGAATTTCTGGAATCCATTTGTGTTGGGTAATATTATAATCCTGGTTCTGTATAATAATCTGTATACAAAATCGCTGGTTGACTATAGAATCATTTCCAAAACAAGAAAAAAAGCCTGATCTGGACTGCCTTTGACCTCGGCTAACACCGGCACAGGCACAATACGATTCAGCAGGTCACATGACCCTGATTTCAGGAATGTGTCGTGACAGGAGCTCGAGGGAAAAATGACCGAGGAGGAAAACAAAGCCGTGTTGTGTGCAGCAGCCACACACTGAGCCATGACCCAAATGGGAGAGGAAGAGAATGCTTAGAAGCTCCCAGGCATTTACATTGCTAATTCTAACCTGCAGCTCGACAGGACGGCGGGTAAAGGGGGCGGGGAGGGGGGGTCTGAATTCTGGTAGCACGATTAGTAGAGTATTGCCCTTGTCTGCTCACCTGAGACCAGTTCCATGTTGTTCTAATGAATTGAGTTGTGTTTTGATCGAAGAGGCAGGGTGTAGATCAGCATGGCTGGACACGTTTCGCCTCGAGGCCTTTTAGAGCTCTGGAGCAGAGCTTTGTACACATACACGTGTAAAACGAACGTTTTATGCACTCCTGGATGTTAAACCTGTAGGGTCTCTGACTAAACAAAGCAGAATGGCAGTGCAATGTTCACCAAGTGAATATGGAATTTGGAAGAACCCCTGAATACACACACACACACACACACGCGCACACACACACACACACACACACACACACACACACACAATATATTGCAATAGTTACATTCTATATTAAGGTTCAAACTAATAAAACTCCATTATCTTAGTCTATGATTTTGAGGTCTACTGTTATATTGTCACCTTATAAAATGTATACCAGCAATGTGCCATGATGCCGTGTGTTACATATTGTTACAAGAACGCCCTTATACGTAATAAAATCCATATCATTTACGCCCCCTTGTGGTGTAGTATTAAGACGGGTAGCTGGACAAAGATTTAATTCAGGTCAATGCTCGGAGTTTGTTTTTTCACTACAGTAAGCCGTGTTTGTTCCAACACGAAAAGTACAAAGTAATATTTAAAAAGGAGCTTTTTCCTGATAAAGAGCTGCTATTTTGAGGCTCAATCACTCCATTTTTTTATGTGCAGCAATAGTTAGGATGCTGAGTAATACAACAGAACAATAGTATATAGTACAGTAATACAGTATACCAGTAAAGTATAGTGTACTATAGTAGAGTAATATTAAAATAAAAGTGCAGTAATAATTAAATGGTGGAGTATTGTAGTTTAGTATAGTAGTACTTTTGCTGTTCTGATACAACAGAATAGAAAAATATAGTAGTGTGGAACACCAGTGTCAGAGTAAATGACTTTTTTGTAGTACAATAGGTTAATATTATTAAACAGTACAGTCATATAGTAAAGGAAATAGTAAAACATTTGTTTATATAATGTACAAGATGGACATGGTGTTAAAGTAGTATAATGGATGATAGTGGTATATTAAAGTATAATGGTATACTGGATAATAGTATAATAGTATAATAGAGTATAATGGTGTATTATAGTAGTATAATGGAGTCTAATGGAGTATAATGGAGTCTATTGGTGTATTATAGTAGTATAATGGAGTATAATGGTGTTTAATGGAGTATAATGGTGTATAATAGAGTATAATGGTGTATAATGGAGTCTAATGGTGTATTATAGTGGTAGGATGGAGTCTAATGGTGTATTATAGTAGTATAATGGAGTCTAATGGTGTATTATAGTAGTATGATGGAGTCTAATGGTGTATTATAGCAGTATAATAGAGTCTAATGGTGTATTATAGTAGTATAATGGCGTATATTGGTGTATAATGGTGTATTATAGTAGTATAATGGCGTATATTGGTGTATAATGGTGTATTATAGTAGTATAATGGAGTATAATGGTGTATAATGGTGTATTATAGTAGTATAATGAAGTTTATTGGTGTATAATTGAGTACAATGGAGTATAATGGTGTATAATGGAGTATAATGGTGTATTATAGTAGTATGATGGAGTTTAATGGTGTATTATAGTAGTATAATGGAGTATATTGGTGTATAATGGTATATTATAGTAGTATAATGGAGTATAATGGTGTATAATGGTGTATTATAGTAGTATAATGGAGTATAATGGTGTATTATAGTAGTATAATGGAGTATAATGGTGTATAATGGTGTATTATAGTAGTATAATGGAGTATAATGGTGTTTAATGGAGTATAATGGAGAATAATGGTGTATAATGGAGTATAATAGAGTCTAATTTTGTATTATAGTAGTATAATGGAGTATATTGGTGTATAATGGTATATTATAGTAGTATAATGTTGTATAATGGAGTATAATGGTGTATTATAGTAGTATTATGGAGTTTAATGGTGTATTATACTAGTATGATGGAGTCTAATGGTGTATTATAGTAGTATGATGGAGTTTAATGGTGTATTATAGTAGTATAATGGAGTTTATTGGTGTATAATGGAGTATAATGGAGTATAATGGTGTATAATGGTGTATTATATATTTTTTATATTTTTTGCTCAAACGCACACATGGAATTTTCCCCAACACACTTTACTTGATGCTGAGTAATATCAGCTTTCTGATTGGCTGTATTTTGTGAGATCATACCTCTGAATGGCTGGAATTTTGTGTTCATAGAGCCAGACTGATGACTGGGGTGGTTTGGCCAACGATGAGATCTTATAAAGGGGAATCAGTCCAAACCTCTTCATGCTTATCGGTAATTACCCAAGTTGCTTGATCTGGTCCACTGGCATGACAAGTTCAGAGAGTGAATGCATGAAGAGCAGCCACGTACGATTCCGACTGCAGGAGCATCGCTGTGACAGGACGAGAGTGCAGCCCTGATACAGCCTTAGAGTTTAGAGTCAAAGAAGAACGTCAGTTAACATAGAAGCTGTCAGGTGTGTAATAAATCCTCTGGAATGTTCTGTAGATGGGTGTATTGCCTCCTCCTCCTCTCACAGCAGCTGTGCGGTCGGACAGCATGGTGTTTGTGTTTGCTGTGGGGGTTCTCTGATACCGGACGCTTCATTACTTAACTAACCTGGCTGGAACATTACAGCAGCAGTGTGGAAATTAATTTAATAATATCAATATGAAAATTTTTATTTATTTATTTATTTATTTATTTAATTTTTTTAGGTAAAAAAAAGTACTTTTTATTTTTACTCCCTTTTGAATTTCTCATTGACTTTTATATAATTTTATTTATTGTACTTTTTTCTCTTTTGCTCTCTTTTTATTCTGCATTAAATTCATTTTGATTGTTTTGGTTCAGTTTTAATTTGCTGCACTTTTGTTTTTTTGCTCCTTTTATCTTCTTTTATGTTTCTGTCTTTCTTTGTCTGTTTTTCTCACATTTGCTTTCTTTCTTCTTGTCTTGTTCTTGTGCTTTCTCTCTTTCTTTTTCTCTTTCCCCTTTATGGTTCTCTAAATTCTACATCTCACTGACTTTCTCTGTCTCTCTCTCTCTTTCACTCTTTCTGGGGTTTTTTTTGTTTTTGTTTTCGTCTTTTTTGTTAATATTTTTCCTTCACACTGTAAAGCACATGGAGCTGCACATTTAATATTTGCAATGTCTTAAATACCTGTATATTATTATTATTATTATTATTATTATTATTTTGTTTTGAGGTTGTTCCTGGTGTTTGTGTTTCCTCTGTGACGTCAGCAGAGGGACGAGTTCAGTAGCTGTGTGTCTCTGCTGCTGTTATTTGAGCCTAATGAGGCTTCAGTTGGCCTTCAGCAAGAGCCATCAAATCACTGATTATCTCCACATTCATTACCCTTCTACTTCATTTACAGCACAACACCATGTGTCTTCCCCCCCTCTCTCGCTCTCTCTCTCCCCCTCTTTTCTGTTTTCTAAATCTCTCTCTCTCTCTGCCCCTTTCCTTCAGTTCCCTCTTTCCCCATCTCTTTCTTTCTTTGTCCCTTTCACTTTCTTTCCCGCTTTTTTCCCTGTCTTCTTTCTCTGTCAATTTCACGCTATTCCCTCACTGTCTTTGTCCCCTTCTTTCTCTGTCTCTTTCTCTTTTTTCATCTCTCTTTTTTCCCTTCTTTGTTTCTTTCTCTATTTTCCCTCTCTTTCTGCTGGTTCTCTGTCTATTTCTCTGTGTCCCCTTTTCGCTGTCATTTTCGCTCTATTCCTTCACTTTCTCTGTCACTTTCTTTCTCTCTCTCTCTCTCTCTCTCTCTCTCTCTCTCTCTCTCTCTATCTATCTATCTATCATTCTGTCTTTTTTCTTCCTATCCCCTTTCTCTGTCCCTTTCTCTCTTTGCCCTTTGCCCTCTTCTCTCTGTCTCTTTTTTCTGTCCATTTCTTTTCCTGTCCCCTTCTTTCTGTCCTTCTCTCTCTCTCTCTCTCTCTGTCTCTCTCTCTTTCCATTTCTTCTTCATTTTTTTTCGAACAGTCATTTTGCTTTCGAGTGCATGTCTGTCTGTACCGTATTCTGTCTTTCTTTAGATGTCACTCATGAAAGTGTTTTCAGTAAGCATATGATCTTCTCAAGAAAATTCTTCTTCTCAATTCTTCTCCTTCTAAAGTCAAACAAGCACTCGAGGTTTTCCTTTTAATATTTTACACTCTGGTCCACAAGTCACTTTCTCTCGAGGTTGTAATTAGCTCGTTTCAGCATACTTTCGTTCTTTAAATGCAGTGAAACTTCACCCCCACGCCTTCATCAGGGGAGAAAAAAAAAGTTTTTTCTTTTAAATATCGTAATTAAAATCACCTCAGCGCACAGCGTTCAGTCTTTCAGCAACTTGAAAGAAGATTCCAGAGAAATATTCACACACACACACACACACACACACACACACACACACACACACACACACACAGCAGGAGAAAAGTTCAGTATGTAGCTTTGCTCACAGCCTAATTAAAATTGGGCCTATGAGACATTCCTGTGGGAATTAATCTGAAAACCCTCTTTAATTAGTCTTCGATAAGAAAGCGATACACGGATACGGATGAAAACAGAAGCAAAGGTCTGGTCAGTGCATTTCTAGAGATAAGTCGTGTGTGTGTGTGTGTGTGTGTGTGTGTGTGTGTGTGTGTGTGTGTGTGTGTGTGTGTGTGCGAGAGAGACCCTGAGAATCAGTCTATGAACTTGTTCTTTACAATATTTGTTCTTGTTTTGTGTGAAAAACATTTTCTTATATCCATCTTCACTTTCTGGACAAAAGTATTTGGAGACCTGACTTTCCTAGTTATATGAGGTTCCTCCCCAAACTGTTACCACAAAGTTGGAGGCACGCAGTTGTATAGGATGAAATTTTCTATACATTTCAACTAGGAGATCTAAACCTGTTCCTGCATCCATGAAGACTTGCTTTACGTGGTTTGGAATGGAAGATCTCCTGCTACAGAGCTCTGACCTCAACTTTATTGAACCTGGATGAATTTTTCACGCTGGCTTCACTCCAGGTCTCCTCACCTATATCTGTTCCTAACTTCACTAACATCCTTGTGGCTGAATCAATCTCCACTAATCTCTCCACAAAATCTACTGGAACATCTTCCCTGAAGTGTAGCGGTTATTATAACAGCAAATGGGGAATAGATGTGGAATAGGATGTTCACATGCCAATCTTTTGGTACAAATGTATGTCTATTTATAGTATAAATTTGGCACACACACACACACACACACATACACGCTTTCCACCTGGAGATGTATTATGAAATATTACAGAATCTTGCAAAATGCTGATTTATTTATTTTTTTGTTAAAAAATGTCCACTCTGTAGGAGTTAAGGGTCCAAACACTTCATCCGAGGCTTCTGGTCTGTTCCAGAATTAAGGAGCTCAGGTGAATATGGTACATGATTCATGTTTAGCTAGAAATTCCTCCTTTAGAGTCCTACATTTACTCAATACACAGTGTGTGTGTCCCTGAGAAGTTTATCACCCCTGTCTTATACTTCATATATATATATATATATATATATATATTAGGGATGTGCATCTCCATAAGACTGATGTGATTCCTCAAGGTTCTCTTATTGTGGATTGGTTGCTCTGATTTACCCCTGAGTGTGTATATATGTGTGTATGTGCGTGTCCCCATCAAGACCATGTTCTCATCTCGCACCCGGTCCGGGAATCGACCCTAAAACTCATTCTAAAGCGCTTACTGAAAATGAAGAAATGAAAGTATAACTCTCCGAAGCATGTTTTTTGCGTTTGGGTGAATTAAAGTGGCGACGTGTGGAAATGGTGTAATTGGCATTTACACGCTGCCGGTGTAAAAGACGAGTCACACTGCAGATTCTGTTTATGTGGAATTATTACATGCCGTGTATAATGATGCCTGTGTGTGTGTGTGTGTGTGTGTGTGTGTGTGTGTGTGTGTGTGTGTGTGTGTGTGTGTGTCTTCAAATGTTAATATGTTTGATCAATATTTCATGATCTGAATGATAATAAGGTGTTCTTTCAGTGTGTGTGTGTGTGTGTGTATGTGTGTGTGTGTGTGTGTGTGTGTGTATGTGTACATATTTTCATTCTGCTTGCATGTTGTCTTCTCTTCTTTAGGTGTGAAGTGTTTATCTTTGTGCTTGCACTGTTTTCAGATGTGTTTTTGTGTGTGGGGGTGGGTGTGTGTGTGTGGGTGTGTGTGTGTGTGTGTGTGTGTGTGTGTATACATATTTTCATTCTGCTTGCATGTTGTCTTCTCTTCTTTAGGTGTGAAGTGTTTATCTTTGTGCTTGCACTGTTTTCAGATGTGTTTTTGTGTGTGGGGGTGGGTGTGTGTGTGTGGGTGTGTGTGTGTGTGTGTGTGTGTGTGTGTGTGTGTGTGTGTTTGTGCATCTCTCCTCCTCAGCCCAGACATGAATACTTTAACGTGCCCGTGTACTGATTGGCTGCTGGTGGCTGTCAGTCATGCATGCTGAACCCCTCCCCCTTGCAGGGTGTGCCTGCTGGTCCTCCTGTTCCACCGCCGTCCTATCAGAGCGAAGCATCTCTGGGTCTCCAGTCTCATCGTCATTCTTTTGTGTGTGTGTGTGTGTGTGTGTGTGTGCGTGTGTTCATGGCGCATTCACTATACACCCATGGCCACACTCCTTTTCTCTGTTGTCTTTCTCGTGCACACACTCTCGTGAATGTTCATCTCTCGTCTACCTGTACCTGTGTGGATCATTAAGAGCGCCCCCTGGTGGTGTTCAGTCTCCTGTTTGAGGTCTCTTCTTTGTGTCTAACTCTGACATGTTTTTAAAAACAGTTTAATCTGGCAACCCAAAGTATTTTCATGTTGTATAAATGTGAACTTCAGTACCGACCTGTTGAGTTTAAGGAGGCAGTTTTGAAACACACGAATATTTGAGCTCAGTGGCACGACACCACACACACACACACACACACACACACTGTTACAGCTTTGTAGTTATAAAGTAATATTTTTTAAGCACCTGACGTAATACTTTTACTTTTTCACTTACACTTGCATTATAAAAACACAATTGTTTAGCGTTTTAAATGTAACTAAAGCACGGTTCCAATTTATTCTTTAATCTCTTTTATACAAATATTATTATGTAAGGGGTTTTGTTCTACACCACACAAAGAACAAACCTTAATGTAAACTGAGGCCTCACTAGATTATTAGTTGTAGTATGAGCCATGTGAATGTTGTGTAAGGTTGACTGAATAAAATGGCTATTTTACTCTGTATATGATTCTTATATATAATTATTTGCACCAGGAATAGAAGATGTTAGCAAACGATTCCAAAACGTAATCTGATTTTTGTATCTGAAGAATGCAGAAAGCCTTGTAACAGTTTTGTCTAAAATGTCATAGTTTTGTCGTAGACCAATAAAGGAATGATTATTTACATATTTCTTTAATAATTGAATATTGGAAAGGAAGTATTTAAAGTATTACATTTTCTGATTGGCCTGAAGTTTTTTTTTTTTCAGTTTTGTCAAATAATAAACGAAATTCTTTATAAGCATGTTTATAGCATTTTCTTAATATAGCTATAGCTATATAGCAATTTTACAAAAATTTGTAAAATGGTATTATAATTGATGTAACATTTCTGAGTGTCCAGTGTGAGCACGATGGTAAAGAATTTCCACTTTCTTGATTCCATGACTATTTTTTTTTTTTTTTTTTTTTATCATTAATTTTATTTTAGTTTAGTGAGAAATGATTTACGTTTTAACAGTCAATCATCTGGTGGCTGTTTAACAATATTAAAATGTAGCTACTGTATAAATGCGTAAATTTCATTTCAGTGCTAATATTTTGCGAATTTACTTTGCTATAGGAGAAATAAGTCACTTTGTTGTTATGTTGATGAAACAGTAATATATCATGTTGCTATAATAATCCAAATCTTTCAAATAAATCAAAACAAATCAAATAAAGAGCAAAATCTGGTTTAGAAGTTTGTGGGTGGATACGACACCCTTTAAGTTTAAGCAAAAATGAATCCTCATTTGTTGCAATATTTTTTCCAGTAATGATATAAACAGTCTTTTTATATTCCTGAGTTTTAAGTAATGTTCCATGTACATTAAATGTGCTCAGCTTGTCTATACAGTTCAGGTACAGAGTTTTTCCGAGCCACGCTCAATACAGAGAACAACGTCCATTGTTAAAAGCGATCTACAAATAAAACTGAATTGAATTGAGTTAAAAATGCGTGTGCAACAACAACTTTTCACAATTCACTGTTAGCTTGGACTTCCGTATGTATTATTACAGTGTAGGAATTTTTTTTAATACAGAGAGAAACTCAGTGGATAGAATGATTACATTTATAAATTGACCGTCATCAAAGTTGCTAGTATTTTAGCAGCTGCGTTAAATGGAGGTGAAAAAAGGAAGGAATCTGCACTGGGTTTCATTTCTGACTGGAATGTACTGATGTGTGAGCTCATTTTGAAGAACAATTATCTGCTGATGAAGGTCAAATACAAAGTACAGCTAAATACACATTTGGGATTTGGGGGAAAGATGATGAAAGTATCAGAAGACTTGATTTATGCTTGTATCTTATAATAGCTGTGTATAGTGTTTCGGCCACCAGCAATACCTGTAACTACCCTGAACAAATTGGACACTGAAGTCAAAAAAAGGGACATAATTTCCCCCCATTTGTGTAAGAAAACAAAATGTATGATTTTTATTCTGATACAAATTTTTATTAATAATTTTTTTTGTCTTATTTTAATTCTTGTTCTAATTTTGATTCTGATTTTTTTTTTATTTATCTTCCTAGATCTTGGCCAACTTATTATTATTTTAAAAAAAAGCATGACTGGCAACCCTTTTTATTAACAGACATGTCTGATGCTCGTCTTCCAGTAAAAATCTTAATAGAGCAAGTATGGGGCAGCGTGATACTCACCCCAGTGGGTCTGTTAACTGTTAACAGTTGTTGCAGTTCCCATTTTGATCACTAGGTGCAATAATAACTCTATGGCCTTAACTGTCCTGGAGCTCCAGAGTGGCTTTAATGCATTTTGCTGATGCATGGAGGAGCTGCGTAGCTCAGCGGGTCTTGAATGATTCAGCACTTTTAGCGATGGATGCATGTATTCGGTGCCAAGCGTTAAAAACCCCGACTGAGTACGAGCGAGAGGCCGTGAGGACGGATTTGATCTGGGAAATGGGCTGAGTGCGACGAGCAGAGCTGTAAACACTGAGCGAAAATGCTGTGAAGGTTCAGGAGTCACTCAGCGTTGTAGTTTTAAAGGTTATAATATCACAAGGTTGTGATAAGTCCTTGTTTTGACGTATCTACTGTATAATTAAATTTATAATAAATTGATATATAATATTTATTATAATAATATATAATAATATATTAAATCAGGTTAATGTATGCATGGGTTGACTCTGGGTTCTTCAGTTTTCTCCTACTTCCTAAAGATATCAGTGTCAGCATGGTGCCCTGTGATGGACTGGCATTCCATCCAAGCTCTAAACTCTTACTGAAGATAAATGAATTGGATCAAAGTTTTTTTCTGAATGTAAAAATAATTCTGTTTTGAATCTTGATTCTGCATCATGCTCGATGTTCCGATGTGGAATCCGGCTTTTGATTCTGATTCAGATCCCTTTTAAAAAAAAAATCAGATTCTAATTCTGTCCATTTCGATTGTTCTGATGTGAAATTCCGGTTTTGATTCTGATTCAAATCCCTTTTTTTAAATTTCTATTCTAATTTGAAATATATACATTTTGATTTCAATTTCAACTGATGCTCACATTAAGATTCAGATCCCTTTTTTATTTTTTTTATTCCGATTCTCATTTAAAAACTGTTTATTTTGATTTAGATTCCGATGTTCTGATGTCGAATTCTGATCTGGATTCTGATTTGAATCCCTTTTTTTTTTAAATTCTAATTTGTAACATGAATTTTGATTTCGGTTCACGATCCGATGCGGAATCCTGGTTTTGCTTCTGATTCAGATCACTTTTTTTTTTATTTTGATTCTAATTTGAAATATATTCATTCTGATTCCGGTTTACGTTTCGATGTGGAATTTTCAGCCAACGTGACGGATTTCCCCGACTCGAGAACCGGGTGGAGTTATCTCGGGTTTGCCTTCGTATTTTTTTAGCCAGAGACGTCTCTCTTCTCATCGTCCGCTTCTCTTTTTACTTTGTGCTTGACGCAATGTGTAGGATGCCAAAGTAAGTGCGATGTGTGTTCTGTGTCTCACCAACCAGTGTGTGTGTCCTCTTATCACTCAATCACGTGTGTTTGGATGCTCTTAGAAAAACGGGTACGGACTTCTGTGTATCTTACATTTTCTAGAGGTACATTACGCTATATGGACAAAAGATTGTGGACCTCTGACCTTGAGGTTTGTGGGGTTTTTTTTAACATCCCATTCCACATTGAGTATCCTTTTAGCTACGAAGATGTTAGTGAGGTGAGGAGACCTGGGGTTCAATAGAGTCGAAGTTCAGAGCTCTATAGCAGGAGATCTTCCACTCCAACAGGTTTGGGTCTCCTAGTTCGAGTGAAGAGAAAATTTCAGCCAATACAATTGTGTGCATCCAAAATTGTGGTAACAGTTTGGAAAAGATCCACACATGTCTGAAAAAAGACAGACGTCCCAATACTTTTGTCCATATTGTGTATTTATTTATCTACGACCCAAGACAGAGTGTAGTACCCTTTTTTCTTGCGAGTGTACCCATTTATTTTTTCATGTCTCCTCCTTTTAAGTAGCTCTTTAATCCTTTCTCGCTGAGTTCCTGAGTCGTCTCTGACTCATGCAGCATGCCCACACACACTTTATTTTTGGATCATTCAAAGAAAATTCAGAACATTCTGTTTGATTATGTCTCTCGTTACACACGCGCTAAAATGTTCCAATGCTTTATGCGTGTTAGAGCCCGTGTGTATGTGTGTGTGTGTGTGTGTGTGTGTGTGTGTGTGTGTGTGTGTGTGTGTTTCATTTACTAACCCCTCATTTTCTAAATCTAGCAGAATCAGGTAGGTGATTTGAATGTTTGCTCTTGGATAATCTCCACTGCAGGTCCAGTGTACACCAGGGCTGTGTTCCAATTCTCACATGCTTTTATTTAGTCTCCACTCCACTCTTCTGGGAAGATGTTCCACTAGATTTTGTGGAGTTTCTTTCAGCCACAAGGGGCGTTAATAAAGTAAGGTACTGATGTAGGTGACGTGAGGAGGCCTGGGGTGCAGTCAGCATGAAGAATTTTATACAGAATTCATCCCACAGATGTTTAACAGGGTTTAAGTTTTAAAGCAGGAGATCTTCCTTTCTGAACCATGTAAAGCAGATCTTCATGGAGCTGGATTTGTGCACAGGGGAATTGTCATGCTGGAACAGGTTCGAGTCTCCCCATTGAAGTAGAGGAAAAGTCAGAAAATGTCCCAATACTTTTGAACACATAGTGTAAATGCAGATAGATTATAAGGTACGAGTATTGGAACCCAGCCATGGTACACACACGTGTGTGTGTGTGTGTGTGTGTGTGTGTGAGTGTGTGTGTGTGTGTCTGCTGATATAACCTGCTGCTGTTTTTTTGCCCTCTTCAGGAAGCCGAGACCCCTCGCAGTGTTTTGGAGGAGATTGGACTCACTTAAATGCCCCAGAAGGACACACTGTCATTCCCACACACACACACACACACACACACACACACACACACACACCTACTGTTTTTCTGTTTAAAGATGTAGCACACACACACACAAAAAAACATTAGTGGATTTCGACAGTTCATCCATCATCATTTTTTTCCTATTTCTCTGTATTGATACACACACACACATACACACACACACACACACACACACATAATGTAGCACTGTACAGACCTAGAAAACAGACTCAGCCTTAAGATCAGCTCAAGTTTACACTCTGTATTCAACATTATTCATCACCACCTTTTTTGCATCTACACAGGATCAGGAAAGGGAAAAGCTCCCATGCTGTGTGCACATGACCTGGGAAAATATTTACTGCTTTTCAAGTATTGTATTGAAAGGAACCAGGATGTAAAAGACAAATAGAAAATCAAAGAAAGTAATGTTTATATCCCACCCAGAGCTGAGAGGGTTTCGGGCTTTGGCTTGGAGATGCAAACGCTGTCCTGAATGCCCTTTGTGTTACATGGAAAGTCCCCGTGTCTCAGACTCGAAAAGATTCAAAAACATTAGAAAACAATCAAAAACAACCCGAAACGCATTAAAAACGTTCCACAAGACATTTAAATAACACTCATAAAGATGGAGGAACAGCCCATAATCCTCAGAAACAGTCAAAAAGACTTAAAGAATTAAAAAAAAAAAAAAAAAGCTGAGAATTATCCTGTTGATAAAAAAAAAAAATCTAAATTTCTTAATTAGTTTGAAATAATTTTTTAGCAAGATTTTTATTTTTTATTTTTAGCATCTACACATGATCTACACATGGGCTTGGAGATGATCAAAAAGACCCAAAGAAGCTCCTGAAAACACTCGAAAATGCTCAAAAAAAGTTTAAGGGGATAAAAAAAAGACTAGGCATAATAATAATAATAATAATAATAATAATAATAATAATAATAATAATAATAAAAGCTTTATTTCTAATTGAGTTTTTATTTAGATTTTTGGTGACATTGTTTGTTCTTTTCTGGTCCTATTGAAAAGGAAAATGTGTTTTATGTGGTGACAAAATTTCTAAAAATCTTTGGACACAAAGGCTTTATGTAAATGTGAAGTTTTGAGGGGGAAAAAGAGGGAAAGGGATTCGGTTATAAAGCCAAAGAGTTTACTGTTGGTGTTTTCTATCAGTTTACATGGTGCAGGGGTTCAGTTTACCTCAGCGAGTCCTGCACCGGACACACATCAACGTCACGTCACAGCCCTGAACATTTACACAACATCAACACAACAACACAACACAATACATCAACACAACAATGATCCACTGCGGTCAACTGACCAACAGACGCTTTAATGCTGTAAATCTTAAGGTTTAAAGGAGCAGTCTGTTACTTTTAGAGCTCATAATGTAAAATTACTGTTACTGTAAAATCTCTCCCTCTCTCTCTCTCTCTCTCCCTCTCTCTCTCTCTCTCTCTCTCTCTCTCTCTCTCTATCTATCTATCTCTCTCGCCCCTTCTCTCACTCACTCTTTTTCTCCCTCCCTCTGTCTCTGTCTGTCTCTCTCTCTCTCTCTTTCTCTCTCTCTCTCTCTCTCTCTCCCCTTTTCAATCCATCTCTCCCTCTTTTACCATTTTCTCCCTATTCTATTCTATTCTCTCCCTCCCTCTCTTTCACCTGCTCCCTCTCCCCTTTTTTCACCTCTCTTCTCTCTCTCTCTCTCTATCTCTATCTCTCTCGCCCCTTCTCTCACTCACTCTTTTTCTCCCTCCCTCCCTCCCTCTCTCTCTCTCTCTCTCTCCCCTTTTCAATCCATCTCTCCCTCTTTCACCATTTTCTCCCTATTCTATTCTCTCCCTCCCTCTCTTTCACCTGCTCCCTCTCCCCTTTTTTCACCTCTCTTCTCTCTCTCTCTCTCTCTCTCTCTCTCTCTCTATCCCCCTTTCTTTTCCACTTTCTCTCCACCCCCCCTCTCTCTTTCACTTACTCTCTTTCTCCCTCACTTTCCCCCACCCTCCAATCAAACTCTCCCTTTTTCACCATTTTCTCTCTATCTAATTTTCTCCCTCTCTCTCTTTCCCCTGCTCTCTCTCCTTTTCCTCACCTCTCTCTCTCTCTCTCTCTCTCTCTCTCTCTCTCTCTCTCTCTCTCTCTCTCTCTCTATCTCTCTCCCCCCTTTCTCTCCAAATTTCTCTCCATCCCTCTGCCTCTCTCTCTCTCTCCATCTCTCACTCCATCTCTTACTCCCTCTTTTAATCGCTCCTTTCCTCTCTTTCTGTTTCCACCACTCTCCATCTCACACTTTTTCTCCATTACTCTCCCCCCTTTTACTCCCTTGCTCTCCCTATCACCTTATCTACCCTCTTACTCTCTCTCTCTCTCTCTCTCTCTCTCTCTCTCTCCCTCTCTCTCTCTTTCTCTCTCTCTCTCCACTGTTTAAATTTAATGACACCAAACATTTTATCTTTTATTTACTATATTTTGTTTACCCTGATGTCCTCTCACTGTCCTCTATGAAGTAGATTTGGACAAAAGAGAAATGTAAGAAGGGGTTGAGGAACTTTTTCGAAAGAACAGACTGCCCCTTTAATCTTCCACATTTAGAATCTGTGCTTATTTTGTTTATGCTGTATTTCTGTACACGTTGTGCTCATATTTATGCTCATATGGATCACTGATCAATGAATTAAAACTGTGATGCTGTGACTTTCTCTATGTCTTTACGGTTTGTACGGCCTGCAGGATCCGTCCTTCTTTTCCCCGTCACCACACCAAGGAAACGCTGAGGAAATGCGCTACATGTTGTGATCGAACGTAAATCTGTAAAAGTCCTGCTCTGTTTGTGGCTCGATATGAAATAAAAAAATTGTTTACACGTATATAAAAGTGGTCTGCTTTAATACTGTACTGTCAATCCATCTCTCATTTAGTCTCTCCATCAGTCTCTTCATTGTTCTCTTCATCTGTCTCACTTTCAGTCTCTCTATGTGTCTCTCCAAGAGTCAATCCATTATTTTTTCCATCGGTCTCTCCCTCGGTCTCTGCATTGTAATCTCATCCAGTCTCTACTTCAGTCTCTGCATTGTACTCATTCAGTCTCTCCTTCCGTCTCTCCTTCAGTCTCTGCATTGTACTCTCATCCAGTCTCTCCAGCAGTTTTTGCATTGTACTCTCATTGAGTCTCTCCTTCAGTCTTTTCTCCTGTCTCTGCATTGTACTCTCCTACAGTCTCTCGTTCAGTCTCTGCTTTGTTCTCTCCTACAGTCTCTCCTTCAGTCTCTCCTTCTGTCTCTGCATTGTTCTCTCCTACAGTCTCTCCTTCAGTCTCTCCTTCTGTCTCTGCATTGTTCTCTCCTACAGTCTCTCCTTAAGATTCTGCCTTGTTCTCTAAATTAGTCTTTTCTTCAGTCTCTCCAATGTACTCTCATTTGATCTCTCTTTCAGTCACTCCATCATTCTTTCCATCAGTTTCTCTTTCAGTCTCTCCATTGTACTCTCATTCAGTCTCTCCTTAAGTCACTCCATCATTCTTTCCACCAGTCTCTCCTTCAGTCTCTGCATTGTTCTCTTCATCACTGTCCTTCAGTCTTTTCTCCAGTCTCTCCATTGTACTCTCATTCAGAATGTCTTTTAGTTACTCCATCAGTCTCTCCTCCAATCTCTTCTTCAGTCTCTCCTACAGTCTTTAAATTGTACCAGTTACTCTTTTCTTCAGTCTCTTTTTCAGTATCTCCATGATTCTTTACATCAGACACTCTCGAGTCTCTTTATTGTACTATTATGCAGCCTCTCTTTCAATCTCTCATCAGTCTTTTCTTTAGTCTCTCATTTATTATAAATAAGTCTGATTTTAGAGTCATTTTGAACTTGAACTTCTCTTTTGACTTCTCTGGACGATGTAGGATTTGAGCCCAGGTTTAAAGCTTTGTGATCGAGGTTTTTACGAGCCTGTACTCCATAAAATCTGAGCTTGTTTCTATTGTCTATCCCCAAAGGACACATTCTCATATCCTCATATTCAGTGTTATTTTCATCCTGCAGATTACGCTCATAAAGGAGTGTGATGATGCAGCGCTGCTTTATTAGTCTCCTGGAAATAAGAAAGGAATGAAAATCGCCCGTATCCCCTCAGGA
The DNA here is from genome assembly GCA_024362625.1 of Silurus asotus. NCBI lineage: Eukaryota > Metazoa > Chordata > Actinopteri > Siluriformes > Siluridae > Silurus > Silurus asotus. The sequence continues at coordinate 5,921,266 of MU579904.1, forward strand.
ATGAGTTGAGAATGCGTAAAATGCAGTAATCACTTCAGATCTGGAGGGTTTTTTTGAGGTAACATCAGTTTCGACAGGAACAAGAGCCATTATTTCAGTTTGCAAAAAATGTGTCCTTCAATACCTGCCTCCAAAATCCTCCTGGGAAATTTTTCTGCAAGATCAAGTCTCAATCTCTTCAGTAATCACATTCAGTATCAGAACTGAGGAATGAATTGCTTCCTGTATAAATCACTGTGTAAATACACTTACAATCAGAACAAGTGCAATGTTCAAGGCTAGCCATGGAGACAAGGCAATACAGACCCAGCAGTGGGCATTGAATAGCCCCTCGGCCCCTGACAAACTGAGGGTAACTGTTACAGCTCTAGGTTGGATGATGTAGCTCTATGTTGGGTAGTGTAGCTCTATGTTGGGTGATGTAGCTCTATGTTTGGTGATGTAGCTCTATGTTGAGTGATGTAGCTCTGTGTTGAGTGGTGTAGCTTTATGTTGAGTGATGTAGCTCTATGTTGGGCGATGTAGCTCTATGTTGAGTGATGTAGCTCTATGTGGAGTGATGTAGCTCTGTGCTGAGTATTGTAGCTCTATGTTGAGTGATGTAACTTTATGTCTGGTGGTGTAGCTCTATTTTGAGTACTGTAGCTCTATGTTAAGTGATGTAGCTCTATGTTGGGTGGTGTAGCTCTATGTTTAGTGATGTAGCTCTATGTTGAGTGATGTAGCACTATGTTGGTTGATGTAGCTCTATGTTGAGTAATGTAGCTCTGTGTTGGGTGGTGTAGCTCTATGTTAGGTGATGTAGCTCTATGTTGGGTGATGTAGCTCTATGTTGGGTGATGTAGCTCTATGTTGAATGATGCAGCTCTATTTTTGAGTGATGTAACTCTATGTTGGGTGATGTAGCTCTATGTTGGGTATGTAGCTCTATGTTGGGTGATGTAGCTCTATTTTGGGTGATGTAGCTCCTGTTTATTATTGTATTTATTTATTAATATTTGTATTTATATTTGTATATGTATTACTCAATTATTATTTATTATTTGTTTATTATATACAAATTATTTCACAAATATTTGTAACAAACATACATTTGTTTGTTCGTTTAAACAAATTAAACAAACGAACAAACAAATGTATGTTTATTTATTAATGTTAATTTAATAACTGTATATTTGTCATGCTAATAAAGAAGCTTGAATCTAATGTTCGCTGTGTTAATATTATATGTTTCCTTTTAGTCCACTAGAGAGCGCTGTTTCCGTTGTCGTTGATGCGTCGTACTTCCGCTTCCGTGCTACGCAGCACCTCGGAACGGTGCACCGCTGTAGCCAAAGCGACGGTAGGCGGAGTCTGGGTTTTTTTTTTTGCATGTGACGTAGTACGCAAGTGCGCTGCCGCTGTTATGTGTTATGTAGCTCTACGTGGAAAGAGGCGGATCATGGACTAGCATCTGTCATTAGCAGGAAGACTGTATATTTATCTCAATTTAATCGGTTTGTTTTGAGCACGAAAAGATAAGAAGATGTTTAAAAGCTGGGGGACGTGGCTCGGAATCGAGTCCACACCCGGACACACAGCAGACGGACTCCGGGGTGAGGAGGAACCATGCGGAAGTGAGCAGGTCGCTGAGAGCAGTGAAGTAAACAAGCAGGAGGACATGGGAGACGAGCAACCGATTCTCCAGCAAGCCAAAGGCCTGAGCGGTTAGATGACATTTTATTAAAAACTACAATCATAATACAAATAAACAACTGATGGTGTTAAGAGTCAACCAGGTCATTTATTCTAGATTCTAGATGATCTATTATGATGATCATAAAGATGAGAACAGAGCAGAAATCCAGCAATCTACTAATAAAAAGGATCTCCAGAGACTGGAGAGCTTCTTCTTCTTCTTCTTCTTCTTCTTCTTGTATTTACACTGTACCTTTCCTAATACCACATGGACATGTAACCTATGAAACTGATGATGGTACATTCCAACATTGATGATTGTGTTAAATTCTCTGGTCTATTATTGATGTTTGTTTTTTTTGCCTTCCCAAAGGATACATTCTGAACTTCGCGAGCAGTGCGACCAAGAAGATCACGGAGTCGGTGGCGGAAACGGCGAGCACCATCAAAAAGTCGGTGGAGGGAGGAAACATTGACGGCATCATCGATAAGGTGTGATGGAGCTTCTTCCCGATGCTCATGTTAGTATCTTCACATGGGGATCGTCAACGCTGGACCAGTGGTGGGACAATTTTGTGGGAAAGGGTTTTGGAAGAATCACATGGTCCTGGAAACGTCAGGGCGTCCCAATACTTTTATTCCTCAAGTCCAAATAAATAAACGCACTCGTTCTGAGTTGAGGGCATGTTTTCTGGGTGGTTTTTCCAGTTGTAAGTGGGGATTTACAAGTTGCAAACTCAGCACAATGTTGTTGTTTTTTTTGTGTTTATGTGTGTGTATTTGTCCTACTGTATGTCCTTGTCTCATAGTGGTTTCATTGCCTTTCTCGCCGTCTTTAGACTATTCTGGGAGATTTCCAGAAAGAGCAGGAAAAGTTTGTTCAGGAGAAGAACGCAAAGAAAACAGGTACCGGTGTATAGAATCGACTCGAATATATTTATTATGATAAAGACGATTTTCTCAAGTCTCTTGTCTCGGTCTTCCTCCTTTTCTCTGGGCGTGTAGATACAGCTGTGCCTCCCTGGGTGGGTTACAGTGAAGAGGAGACCATCCAGCAGCAGATCTTGGCTTTGTCAGCTGTAAGTCGATACACTTTTTGTTAATGCAATATATTTTTTGCGTCATCTGGGTGACACACTGAGACGCCACAATTCTTCAATCTCAGTTATAAACATGTCCTTATGACGCGACAACGGTGGAAATTTTACAGCTTCATTGCTTTGAAACAAAAACGGGGAAAAAATTTGAAAATGGAAGTCAAAACATTCTGACCAATCAGAATCGAGATCAGAATAGGTAACGTTTTAGCTAATAAACTACAGGCTAGCGGAAGCTCAGTGGATAACATGGTGGATCACAAGGTCATAAGTTCAAATCCCAGCACCACCAACCTGCCACTGCTGGGCCCCTGAGTTAAGGCCCTTAACCCCCAACCTTTTAGTGTAAAAAAGAGATAATTGGATAAAAGCATCTGTTTAATGGCGTAAAACGTAAATGCTGAAAAAGTCTGCAATCCGTCTTTCAGGACAAAAGGAACTTCCTTCGAGACCCTCCAGCAGGCGTGCAGTTCCACTTCGACGTGGAGCAGATGTACCCCGTGGCTCTGGTCATGCTGCAGGAAGACGAGCTGCTCAACAGGATGCGCTTTGACTTGGTTCCTAAACAGTGAGTGAGAACGAGAGCTGGTGATCTTCCCTGTTCTCAGAGGGCAAACCGCAGTCGGTACTGTTTCTTCAACTGTTTCAATTTAAACCTTCATGAACCAGCGAGAGAATTTCTCTGAGGATCTCCGAGACGTTGATGAAGATGTAAAGCGATACTACCGTGAGCTCTAGTGACTATAGCATGGAAGAAAAAGGGGAACTAGCTGCTCATGTGTCCACAAAACATCTGAATGCATCTGTAGAAGCATTAAATCCTCTGGTGATGTGCACTTGTAGTTGACCTTTTATTGTACGTCTTCCAGCGTGAAAGAGGAGGTGTTCTGGAGGAACTATTTCTACCGGGTGTCTCTGATCAGACAGTCGGCTCAGCTCACGGCGCTGGCGGCCCAGCAGCAGGCTGCGGAGAGGAGAGACGACGACAAGAACGGAGGCGATCCAGAGAGCGACAACACTACAGGTTCTATCTCTTTGGGGTTTTTTTTTTGGATGGGAGGATGGAATGATGGATGGATAGAGGCAGATGGATAGTAGATGTTGGGGAAAAAGACTGAAGTTAAGATCAACAAGTCATATCTGACTGGATCAGAGCAGTGGAGTGTCCCATCACTGTGGTATAAGACGAATAAAGCAGATGTCGGCAACATTTTTAAAGGATGTAGATGTTAATGAAAGTGGGATGTTTTATTTCAGGGGGTTCACGTTTCAAATTCTCTTCATCTGGTTTTCCTGCGTTAAATGACCCGTTTTATTTTTCAGAATCCAGAAGACCAAAAACACCTCCTACAACCATCAACACCAAACCCAAGTCCAATCAGGTACAAAACTAGCTTTAGATATTTACACACTTTTTAACTGTACACCATGTCCTGTTTTCTGTATTTCATGTCGCACGTTATGTTCTTGAGCTCTGCTCTTATGGATGCTAAGCTGATCAGTTTGGATTCCCCCCCCGACAGCATCATGAGGAGGAGGAGATCTCGACCAGCCCCGGCGTATCCGAGTTCGTAAGCGACGCGTTTGACTCGTGCAACATCAACCAGGAGGACTTGAGGAAGGAGATGGAGCAGTTGGTTCTGGATAAGAAAAATGAAGACGGTGAGCTAGGTAAGGATTTGGGGATGGGTTCATTCACATTATTTAGCCTTGTAGTTGAGTTGAGTTGAGTTGAGTTGAGTTGAGTTGAGTTGAATTGAGTTGAGTTGAGTTGAAACTCCGACAGCACCCAGGCCTTCTCACCTCACCTATATCAGTACCTGACTTCACTAAAACCCTTGTGGCTGAATGAAATCTCCATGAGGACACTCTAAAATCTAGGGGAACCTCTTCCCAGAAGCGGTGGAGGTTCCTATAAAAGAAAATGGGGACTAGATGTGGAATGGGATGTTCAAAAATCACACAATCTTATAATCAGGTGTCCACAAACTTTTCATGTTTATAGCATAATGTCTGAGTCTCCGACGCTTTCTCTTTTTTTCAGAAGATGCTTCGGATTGGGAGCGGGAGCTGCAGCAGGAGTTGCAGGAATACGAGGTGGTAGCCGAAACGGATAACAAAGACGAAAACTGGGACCGCGAGATCGAAGAAATGTTGCAGGCTGACTAGCAAATGAACGAGTGGAGAATCATCACTACACTGAAGAAATATCAAGAGGGGGGAGGGGGTATAGATAAATATATAAATAAATAAATAAATAAAACAGTGGACCAAGCAAGCTACTATGAAGACAGGCTTAAACATCACACTTCTACTCTGTGCGGCATTTCTCGATGTTTTTCGGAGGCGGAGATTTGTGTTAAGAGCATTTCAAAGGGGAAAAGTAGTTTCATATTGGGACGTAATCTATTTCTGTGAAGTAGCGGACTTGCAGCGGATAACTGCACTGCATCTACAGTAACCTTCTCTCTTCTCAACGGTAGATGAATGAAACAATTAGAGTTAGATTTTTTTTTTATATACACGACGTATGGGTGTGTAAGTAATCTATTCTGTCTATTCCGAACTTCTCAAATCAGAATAAGAAAGACGTGCCTCTGCATGCCTTTCTAACCTTCACACAGATCTTCTGTAGATCATAATAGCAGACGAGCGTCAGGGTGTTCGGTTTCATCCGAACTTCTCGAAACTTTTTTTCCTCCTCAGTACGTCAGATGCTCAGAAATAAAATTGTACGTTCATTAAATGTATTTTGTCTCAAATCTGTGTCCTTGTGTAATTATTTTACGTAACACCTAATGAGACACGTGCAAAATTGGACATTGAAACTATTCTGGTTATTACTGTGGTTTGGATATCAGCATAATAGGTTTGAATCAGAATATTTATTTACTGATACCACAGGGAAGTTGTGTGCAGTTGCTATATATCTAAATATTTCTATATAATGACAATGACAAAATGTTTGCCATGAAAAGATTATATCAGTCTTATACTAATGTGCTCTTGGCTGCATTGTCATGTTTTGATTATTGGAACTATAGTCATAGTGCGTGTATGTAGAAGTGTTATTATTTCTGATGAACTAAATGAATCAGAAAAAGGATTCAAAGAACCGAGTCACTAAAATGATCCGATCTTTACATCACTACTGATAAGGGAGGGCAGATCACGTGACTGCGAGTGCGCGTCAGGAAAGGGGAGGGAGTAGTGTGCGTGCGCGCGCGTTCACGGGCACACTAAGAACGTAGGAGTGACCGTGTGCGTGCGCGTACCCGTGTACGTTCGTACGTGCGAGCGCGCACACGCACACAGAACCAGAGCGCCAGAGAGAGAGGAGGAGTGTCTGTGGTTGTGGATGTGTGTGTGTATGGCGAGGAGACATGGCTCCTTTTCCCGACGAGGTGGACGTGTTCACCGGACCGCACTGGCGAATGAAGCAGCTGGTCGGCCTTTACTGCGATAAGGTCAAATATTTTTTACTTTTATTTAGAATTGATCAATTTTTCCTCAGAAAAACAATCCGAAGCACCTTGCGGTTATTTGCAAGTTCAACTGCGCGGTTTGTTTTTTTCGCTTCTGCGTCACGTTCAACAATAAAACACTCTTATAGTCTTAACAATTATAAACAAAAATATTATAACGAATAATATATAACGTAGTTGCACAATTTCACACGTCGACTACATCAATATGTTTGCGCTGTTAGCTAGTTATGCTAGCATCCTATCCATATTCCCTGTAATAAAGCAGCATATTATTATTACTAGAAATATTAATATTCAGTTAAATATTAATGTATTAATTATTTCACTTTGTGAATTTATGATTAATTAAACACAGTGTGTAAATGTAAAGTGATATAGTTTTCTGCTCGCTAGCTTGACTTCTAGCCTTAGTCGTTTACTACGTGTGTTACGTGCTAGCAGGAGGCTAATAGCCGTCAAGTGCACCTGAGCTGTGTGAGGATGAGGATGATGAAGAATGAGGATTGATTGATGATGAGGATGGTGAGAAGCAGGATAATGGGTGAGAAGAATTGATAATGAGGATGATGATGGTGAGGAGGAGGAAGATGATAAGAAGCAGTATATTGGTGGAGAAGGATTGATGATGAGGATGAGGAAGACGATGAGAAGCAGGATAATGGATGTGGAGGATTGATGAAGAGGAAGACGATGAGAAGCAGGATAATGGATGTGGAGGATTGATGAAGAGGATGATGATGAGAAGCAGGATAATGGATGAGGAGGGTTATTAATGAGGATGATGATGGTGAAGAGGGTGAGAAGCAGGATAATGGATGAGGAGGATTGATGATGAGAAGCAGGATAATGGATGAGGAGGATTGATGATGAGAAGCAGGATAATGGATGAGGGATTATGGTGGGGAGGGAGGAAGATGGTGAGAAGCAGGATAATGGATGAGGAGGATTGATAATGAGGATGATGATGGTGAGGATGATGATGATGATGATAAGCACGATAATGGATGAGGAGGATTAATAATGACGATGATGATGATGATGATGATAAGCAGGATAATGGATGAGGAGGATTGATGATGATGGTAAAGAGGAGGAGGAAGATAAGTGGATAATGAAAGAGGATGATTGTGGAGGATAAGGATGATTGGTTAATGAGAAGGAGGAGGATTGTTAAGGAAGATGATGAAGAGGAGGATGGTTAATGAGGATGATGAGGATTGATATTAATGATTTTGGTTGTGGTGGTGATGATGATGATGATGATGCAGGAGAATATAAAGTCTAATGAGACCTCGATCCCCTTGAAAGTCTCCTGGAAATGTGTGAAAGAAAACTAAAACATTTGTAAACACTTCTGGACTTTGTTCCTCTCTGAGGTTACAATCGTGTTAAAAACTCCAGATTTACATGACAGGACAGGATCAAATCTATTTAGAGTAGGATTTGTTTTTGCATTCCAATGTGCTTGGCAAAGTCTTGAATTATTAACTAATTACTCAGTAATTATTATTTAACAGATTGTGCAGCTGTTTTGTGCATTTTACCCAGAATATACGTCAAAACAGGTGATAACAAATTGGTTGAGATGTTGAACTTCTGATCAGAAGGTCATGGGTTTAAATCCAAGCACTACCAAACTACCCATGATGGGCCCTTGAGCAAGGCCCCCTAACCCTCAACTATATAAAATAAGATAATTGCAGGCTACTTTGGATAAAAGCGTCTGCCAAATGCCATCAATAAAAAAGTCAAGTCTGTACATTTCTTGTATAAAAGAAATTTCACTCACTTGTTTATACTGCATATCAGCAGTGTTTTTTTAGAAGTGCACAGTGTATACATACAAATAAAATATGTACATAATAAACACAATAATTCACATCCAGATCGGTTTTCCATTAACGATTATATATTAAACCAATTTAATTTGTCACTGCAGTTTTCTCCTGTAAACTGACCCCAATGGCTTTCCATAGGTTGGTTAAAAACTCCTATACAACTTTATTATAGATAAACAGAGTCTGATATAATGTGATGTATGAGAATGTAATATATAAGGAATATTGTTTGCACTGAAAACACACTGTTTTACACTTGCTTTGAATTAAATTCACCTGTACTGCAAAAAGAAATAGAAAAAAAAAGCTCTCAAAGCCATAAAGTAGAGGTTGGTCACGTCCTGCACGTTTACAGCAGACAGGTAATTGGTGGACACGTAACTCTGGAGTCAGTGTGTGTGTGTGTGTGTGTGTGTGTGTGTGTGGTTTGTTTTATGCTCCCGTGTAACCTATCAAGTACATTTCTCTTTTTAATGTATACGGTGGCAGAACAATCGTATGTGAGGGGAAGGAGGAACGAAAAACAACAGGGGAAATGATCAGTTATATAGTGGTTTAGTGTCACCCTCAAGGTTGCTTGTTAATTATTATTGTAATTATTTCTGGACTATACGGAGCATCTGCCATACAAGACCCTGTGTATGAGGCGTTACTGTAGAAACAATAACATTAGAGCGAGCACATTGTTATTAACCTCTGGCTCATGTACCAGCCAGGAATTACAGTCCGAATCGCGCTGTTATGCAAAAATGCTCCGCCCCCTTTGTCTGTCCCTGGCCAATCGGATTTGAAAATCTGATGCGCCACGGTGTAATAATAATCGTGGAAATGTTTTATTCCCCCAGCTGTCGAAGACGAATTTTTCCAACAACAATGACTTCCGCGCGTTCCTCCAGACGCTCTGCGCCACCTTCAAGGAGTTCAAGATCCACGAGCAGATTGAGAACGAGTGCATCATCGAGCTGCTGCAGCAGCGCAGCCGCACCACCTACAACGTGCACTCCGACAACAAGCTCTCCGAGATGCTGTCGCTGTTCGAGAAAGGCCTCAGGAATGTCGAGGTGTGTGTGTGTGTGTGTTTGTGTGTGTGTGTGTGGTGAATTATATAACCGCATTATGTCATAAATATTACCTGGGCGGCTGAAAAACGGTGCCTGTTGGTACTGATGACTCTTATATAACACAGGAAGCGGTTCATGCGGACGTGTTTTCTCGAACAGTTTTCTGCTATATCATGATTATATTCGGGGTTTTTTTTTCATGCTTGTATCAGTTTTCCTGCGTGGTGTTATGGGTTTATTTGCTGCTCAGAAGTCGGTTAATGACTGTTGAAAATAACAGGGTTTCATTAACGCTTGACTTTCTGATACACTGTCGGTCTGTTGGAACATGGATTTGTATTATGGATGCTTCTGCTACCAGCTTCAAGGACTGATCTAAGGTCTGTAGGTCTGGCCACTGGAACAGGTTCGGGTCTCCTTGTTCAAGTGAAAGGAAAGTTTTATGCCTCTTGAATGAGATAAATAGTTACGAGCGTCTGCCAAATGCTGTAAATGTAAATAGGAAAAAGATCCTAGAGGAGTTGATGGATATACCAAATAAGTATGTAGATTAAATCTGAACTACGGATGGATAATAAAGTGAAACCGCTGTTCCTCGGCTTTCCTAAGCCTGCTCGGCAATCCAGGAATTAGGACATTGTGTTCCGTTGTAACAGGAAGGAATGAGTGATGTAATAACACTTTTTTTTTCCTCGGGTTTGTGTGCCTCTGTTTATTTGGGAAGGCCAGACATGTTCGAGATCGACGCCGTGTGATTATAATTGGTTCGCCCATCCCAAAACACGGACATCGATACGGGATCGCTTTCGCACCCAAGGTTACTCCGGAATCCGCTCGTTAATTGAGTCGCACTCGGGAAGGGTTAGTGCAGGCCGTGAGGGAGAGTTGTTGGTGTCTACACTGCACAGGGCGGAGGCTGACTGTGCAGAGCTGCGATGACTCAGGCTGTTGTGGTGAACTGAAGCGCAGCCTTTCAGTCTCGCATTTCAAAGGTTTGCTGCAAACACGGAACATTTCCATGTCCGTGTCCTATTAGAAAGAATGTCTTCCTGTGTCAGAAATTCGACCCCGGACTGTCCAGTCCAGTCCCGTCCAGTGCACAGTCGATAAAAAAAAAAAAAAATCATTATTGTTGTGTGAAAATGAAGAACTTGTGGTCTTTCCTCGAAGTTCCTCAAACCGATCGCACCTGCTGTAGCGTGTTTATGGGGTGTGTGATTATAGGAGCTCGGAATCAGGAAAAGGAAATGTTTTCTTGCCAGATAATAACAGCTCATAGAAGCTCCGGCTTTTAAAAGCTTATAATTGGCGCGTTTTAAGCCTGAGCAGCATGACCTCCGGTGTGACATCACAGGAAGCTGTTATTAAGTGGCATTAAGCGTGGTGTAGTAAATAAAGGCAGCATGACACACCTGCAGTGCGATTACAGGTGTGCTCTGGTTAACCGTTTGTGTGCATGTGTGTGTGTGTGTGTAGCGGTGCAGTGTTGAGAAATGACGCATAAACCCTCATGTGTGTATTGGTGTTTAATCCAACAGAGCGAGTGTGAACAGCTGAACTATGCACGGCAGCTGAAAGAGCGCCTGGAAGCCTTCACCCAGGACTTCCTTCCTCACATGAAGGAGGAAGAGGAGGTAAGGGTAGACACCTGTACACTACACTATTCCCTATTTGCAGTTCTAATAAGCTCCACTCTTCCGGGAAGATGTTCCACTAGATTTTCCAACGTGAACAATTGCTTGAGTATAAAAGAGGGGTCACACCGTACGTTTTTATCTGTTTAATGTTGTGAGAATTTCAGCTTGAGATCTTTGGTAAGGGTTTTGTTGATACAGCTGCTCCAACTCACAGGGAATGTTTATGATAGCAACGTGACATTATGTAGCACAGCACACAATCACATCACTGCTGTATACTTCACTATTCACTCAGGTATACACTCCGTCTTCACTTCACCTGTCTCACCCATGTTCTCCTCTTCCTGTGTACCTGACTCAGGTGTTCCAGCCCATGCTGATGGAGTACTTCACCTACGAGGAGCTGAAGGCCATTAAAAGACAGGTGATAGCGCAGCACTGCAGCCAGCAGCGGTGGGACACGGCCGCCGAGGTGCTGAAAGGCTTAAACCTGTGGAGTCAGGCCGAGGAGCTTCACAAGGTCTTCAAATACTCCGACCATGAGAAGACCGAGGACGGTGAGGGATTCTCCCAGGAAGAAATTATGTATTGCGTTACATTAATGCATCGTTACACCAACGTTGCAGTGTTTCTCACTTTGTGATCTGCTGATTTGTGGGGTCCACATTGAGGGGTCCAAGCACCAAAGTCAGCTCAGAGCTGATGCCTTCAGTTTAGATCTTAATAATAATATATTTATGATTAAAATCCACGTCACCACACCTGCAGTGTAAACTTCATCCTCTGCATTTTTAAAGTAATCTCAGAGAGACGTGTCAACCGTGTTTATAGCACGTGTCGTGTTTTTATTCCCGTCCTGCAGAATGCGACGGGCACGCGAGCATGCACATCTCCGCTCTCCCGCAGGAGGTCATGGTGCGGCTGTTTCGGTACCTGGGCCCGGAGGACCTGTGTCGCTGCAGCCAGGTGTGCCACAGCTGGGCGGAGGTGGTTAAAACGGGCTCGCTGTGGAGACACCTGTACCCGGTTCGCTGGGCCAGAGGTGAGACACCTGTCTTACATGTCGTTTGTTTCAGTGGCGTGAACTATGATTGCACGTCATTAGAAGGTCTGCAGCGGTGATCACGTGACCTTTGGGGAGAAACCTACACAGCGTTTTTTTTGCACACCACAATATCATCTCAATATTAAATCCACTGACACTGGAGACTCCTTCCATAAATGCAAAACCATTTCCTCATGTCACTATTTAGACAATGTTTTTCTTCGCTTTTTCTTCGTCCAGTTATTTGTTGTTGTTGTTGTTGTTCCATCACTTCTGCAGAACATGCTGTAGTAGTAGTAGTAATGTAAGAGAAGCAGCATCTTCTGAGGATCTGTCCTTAAAGGATTTTATTACCCAGTAATGAGAGATTCAATTTGCATACCCTCAGCCTTCTCAAGATTCCAACAAGCAGCACTGTAGATGAATTGGTTTCCTTGAGAACTTGATAGTCTGACAGGAAATCCAAAAGCTGCAGTGTCACCATGAAGGGGTGAGCTTGCTGTGCTGGGATGACTCGGCGTATTGGGTCACCAAAAGATACGCAATGGCCAGTTGTTCTTGTGAGCGCGTATCAGATGTCTGTAGAGTCTCTGGTCTTGTCTTTGGCAAACAGAACGCTTATCTTTCCCTCAGGTGATTATTACCGCGGTCCTCCGGGGGAGCCAGACCAGGATCCTGATGAAGACTGGGTGCGGAACCTGCAGGAGGAAGGACGAGCCTATCAGGAGTGGGACGAGGATGCAGACGTTGATGAATCGGGTTGGTTTTTGTTTTGGCGCCTCTTTTTTTTCCTTTCTGCTTAGAGCCGGACGTGAGTGTAATACGCGTTTGTGTTTGTGCAGAGGAAGCGTGCGAGGACTCGCTGGCTGTCAGCGCCGTGCGCAAAGAGAAGAAGCTGCTGAATGGAATGATCCAGAACCTTCTCCCGGCCGTGGGGTCATCGGTACGGACCCTCAGCCTGGCTTACAGCTCCGCCGTCTCCAGCAAAATGGTACGGGAAGCTATGGATCTCCTTTTGCATAAGGCTTCTGACTTGGTCCCTGAAAACACTTTTTGTTCAGATCTTGGAAGGCACCAGGGCTGGAAAGATGTTGGCAGGAGTTTTGTAGTCATCACTCACTTCCTGTTGGGCGAAATTAGTGTTCAGTTTAATGATGGCACAGGTTAAAGCTTTACCTCAGATTGCTACGGTGCACTGGAACTGGAGACTCCTTCCAAAAAAATGACCAATCAGAATGTATAATTCAACAGCAGACACACAAATGAGCAAACGTAGCATTTATCTAAGAATGCAGGCGGCACCGTGTTGTAGAAACCAACAACACGTGGCGTATATGTGAGCAAGGTGGCGTCGAAAAGTTTCGAGACGAACCCTGTTTACAAGAAAGTACTTTATTTATCTACGTTTACACGATAACCTTTTAAAATAGTCCCCTTACGCTGCAATACAGCCAACCCCCCCCCCGGAAGCTGGATCTTCCTGTTCGGGAAAAGGGTGAAGTCGGCAGGAGCCAAAATCTGGCGAATAGGGAAGTGAGAGGGTGTTGTTTCTGGCTAGAAACTCGCGTGTAAGAGAGAGAGTTCGGCGACAGGGTCCGCTCGTGGTCAGAACAGCACCAGCTTCACTATGTACACAGGACGATGTCTTTTGGCACACTGACTTATGAAGGTCAGTGCTCCCTGTGACTGTGCGTGCAACCTTGTGCTGGAATCTGTTGGCGTGTTAGAAACACGTGACTTTTCTGTTTAGTTACGAAATTACCAAAAAAAGCAATCCATCACTCTGCAATCGTAAAAATAAAATAAAGACTAATGAGGTATTAATCGGCGAGTCGTGATCCGTACTGTCCATTACACCTTTAATAATAGTGTCAAAGCAGCTGGAATAAATTCACAACATGATACATAAACGTGTGTTTATATCTTTTTTTTTATTTGTTTAAACCAGGTGCGTCAGATCCTTAGTCTTTGCCCAAATCTCATCCATTTGGATCTCACGCAAACTGACGTTACTGATTCGGCTTTCGAAAGGTAAGAGTTTAATACTTTATATTAATTGTCATGAATGTATGTAATTAAATATGGTTTAAATGTTTAACAGCAATGTCAGTGACTTTTTTTATTGAATGTTCTTGCAGTTGGGCGGAGTTGGGGGTGTGTCGCTCGCTCGAGCACTTGGACCTATCGGGCTGTGAGAAGATCACTGACTACACTCTGAAGAATTTGTCAGTTGGATTAGGCGATCTGACGGCACCCAGGTTTTCCAAGAACAGCCCCGATTGCAAAAACAAGCTTCTCAAGACGTCGTCATCAGCGATCCAACTCCTTGACAGGCACTCGGGTTACTCTTTGGGACGCGCTCGCACGGCGCTCGTCTTCAAGTGGAGGCCCGGTGGGCGGGGCATGAGCTGTAGCCCCGTCTGGGTCCTGGATCCGACCGAGCTCGCCGACATCGAGGACACGGCCGACTGGACGAGAAAAGAAGGCGTGGCCGGACTCGGTGAGGGCCGTGGGGGTATTTTAGGGGTGCAGGCAGGAGGCAGGTCATGCTGCTGTAGGAGTGGCACAAGGCGGAGCTTTAGGACTGACATTGGCTCCACCTACTTCCAGCAGCTGTACGGCACTCTGGGAGAGAAACAGTGCGGGCACTCTGCGTGCTGCGGCTCAGACACGGTTTTAAGGACAGTGAAGGAAACGCAGTGTGAGCCTCAGGCCACAGAGGGCAGCACTGAGCTTTGGACTAAATGCCCTTCTGAGGGCGAGATAAGGACTGAGCAGTCAGGAGCCTGTCGTGCTCTGAGGTTCCTCAGCCTCTCAGGATGCTATCAGATCACAGACTTGGGCCTGAGGTACTACACACACACACACTTTTGTAACTTGGTGCTACTAGTGGCTAGTATGTTTGTTTCTAAGAAAGAACCTTAAAAGGTTTGATTGTAATCATGTATTTGTACTCGTGTGTGTTGTAGATGTCTCTCTCAGGGAGGAGGACTTCCTCTGCTGGAGCATCTGAACCTCTCAGGGTGTCTGTTCATCACTGAAGTGGGACTGCATGAGCTGGTGTCTGTGTGTCCTTCACTCAACGATGAACACTTCTACTACTGCGATAACATCAACGGTAACACGGGGGGGTTTTAAGCAAAATTTTTTTATTTGCTTAATACTGTAATGTTTGCTTGTTTATGGCTAAAGTATGCCGACTTTAATATCAAAACAGCTGTTCCATGCAGTAGAATTTAAGAGCACATGTGGAGAGGCACATCCTATGATGCCAATAGTTCCAGATGCAACTGTAAAATCACAGGTTTATACTAATTCGCTTAATTTAGTCCATTTTGGTTTCCATAGTAACTTAGAGAGTTGTACAGTCAAAAATACATGTAAACTGATCTACAACAAGTGGAAGTGGGAGCTCGTTGATCAGAGGTTCAAGCCTCGGTATTGCCAGGCTGCCGTTGTTGGGCCCTTGAGCGAGGCCCTCAAGCCTATGTGAGCCTATTTCAGATCATATTCACACGCAGAAAAGTCTGTTTTTTTTCTGGATCTTTAGCTCTCATTAACTTCAAGAGATGCTGTAACCTAAAATGTAACTCTAAACGGATAAAAAGTCATTTATCGAGAAATATTGCTGTGTAGAAAAACGAATAAACAATCGACTCGGAGGTCTGACTTCTTTCTCCGTCTCTTGTGTCCTGTCCAGGTCCTCATGCTGACCGAGCAAGTGGATGTCAGAACCTGCAGTGTGGCTTCAGGGTGTGCTGTCGCTCCGGAGAGTGAACATCCCTCCCCAAATTGCTCTGTTCCTTTTTTTTTTTTTTTTTTTGTTTTTTTTACTACTTATTCCACTTTCTCTCCTCTCTCACTCAGATTTCATATTTCTGCCCTCCATCCCATAACTGTCTTCTCTTTCACTTTTCTTATTTTCCTCAGTCCCCTTTTTGGTGTCTGCTGTCCGTTTGCACTTTAGGAGGAGTTCAGGCTGTACAGTCAGTCGCCAGTCGTCTTCGCGTAACAATTCAAAGGAGAATTGGGGGGGGAGGGTTGTTAATTCCCTGAAGCCTTTGCTGAGCAATTGGGCAGATCAGAGTGTACATTCTGTAGATGAATGAGTTCTTGAAGGTATTTGATGAGAGAGTTCTGTTTCTCAAACTGATTTATGTAGAAATGGGGAAGGATCTTTAGTTTGGTTCGCTTTGAGCTGCTTTAAGAGGATACTAGTAAGGATTTTTTTTTATTTGTTTGTTTGTTTGGCTCCACCGCCAGATGTTGTTCCTCTGCCTCATGTGAATAGCAGGTTCTGTTTTGTAAATATGTGCTTTCTTCGTTCGCACATGCAGACCCTGGAATACGGGAACTGGGATACGAGTTCGTCATCAAAAAATCAACTGCAAATGCAGACGTTCATCTTTTCAAAAAATTGAGCTTCATGTTAAAAAAAAAAAATTAATAAGTAAACACATTCAGAAAATCTAAATCTGTACAAGAAATTACAAAACCGTGATCCAGAAACACACTCGGTTCCAATATTGGTGTTAAAGGGCGTACAAATTTTTGGCAAGAACTCAGTGATTGCAAAAACCACCTGTTTGAGATCAATAAAAAAAATAAATCAAACGAAACACAGCTGTGTTTAAGATTAGTACTGCACTTTTTTTTTTTACTCTTTTCAGTGAAACACATTTAGAACTTTTCCGAGTGCGATTGCTGCGACCTCCTTGTTATTCCGTTTATCCGTTCAGAATGTTTTCATCGAGTCCAGTTTAGTCTTTCGCTTGTTGAAATGAACCACAGAAATAAACATTCTTCTCCATTTGCGTAACGATTGTTCTTTACGAGAAACGAAATCTCGGAATGATCCGCTGCATTGCATCGTCTTTTTTTTTGTCGACTTGAGAGAAAAAAAAAAGGATAACCATAAAATACGTCGAGTCAATCAACATCATTGTGACGTCCCAACGGTTCTCCTGATACTACACCATGACAGACCAACACCACAGAGCAGATGTTGCCCTGGGAGATGGTGTTTATGCAAAATCCACACTGCTGGGGTGCAGATCACAGTTTATATACTGATTTGTGATGAATAACTGGGTCTTTTTTTTTTTTTTTAAAGAAATTTTTTTTTATTGGTTTTATTACCAAATCATTATGGGCTACAAATTATTACGATTCTGGAAACATTTTGAATTATTACTATTTTATTTTATAAAGTAAGCTGAAATTTAATAATGAATGAAGAAAAAAGAAAAAAAAAAAAATTGGAAAAGTTCCAATTTTGCATACACAATAATATTTCTCGTGTTTTTCCAGTGTTAGCCACAAGTGGGGACACTTTACTTTGAAAAAAACGTAAACAGACTGATATGCATCTCTCATAAATTCAGTTTCTATCCACAATTAAACAAAGAAAAAACCATGTTTAAACTGAAAAGATCTTCTATTTAAAGGAAGAATGAGTAATTTTGAATTTGATTGCTGCAACCGGTCTCAAAAACATTTATTACTATGAAGCATCACATCTTCTGTCTGTATACATCTGAGAACTGAGGAGACCAGTCGCTGAGATTTTGGGAGATAAATGTTTTCCCATATGTGTCTAATACATGATTCTAGCTGCTCAACAGTTCTGGGTGTTCTTTGTTGTATTTTTCGTTTCATGAAGCGGTAAATGGTTTTAAATGGTGAAAGGTCTAGACTGCAGGCAGGATACGGTCTCTTCTACTACATCATCATGCTGTATTCAGAAAGCATTGTCTTGCTTAAATATGCAGGACCTTACCATCAGAGATTTTATTTTGAGCGCTGGTCCTATTCTTCTTTAGTCCAGACGACCGTGTTCACACTGATTTCTGCAGGTGTTAATGAGCCCCTGCAGTGATTTTCCATTACAGAATCGTGACTGGTTTTAATGATCCAATATTGATGGTTTTTTTTTTTTCCTCTTTTACCCAAAGGTTAATTCAGATTCTTTTAAACTTTTGCTAATATTATGTAGTGCACATGAGATATTTATTTGCAATTTTGCAAACATTATTCTGAAATTTTACTTGCAAAATTGTTGTTTAATTTTAATAACACTCACTTTTTCCAGACTTTTGTTGCCCCTCCGTTGAGATGTGTTGCAGCCATCAAGTTCAAAATGACTTTTTTCCTTTAAATTGGTAAAATTCTTCAGTTTTAACATGTTTATGTACTTTTGTGAATAAAATATGGGTTTACGAGATTTGCAAAATCGCATTCTGGTCGTATTTACAGTTTACACCGTGTCCCAACTTGTCTGGAATTGGGGCTGTTAGAGGGAACATGCTTGGAGGAGGTGCCTAATGAGCCTTTCAAATTCTTGTGATTGGATCGAGTTGCAAATAACATTTCTTTTTTCATGGTCTCTCAGCTGTGGATGCCTGTGGTGGCATTTCAAAACACTGATCACCTGACAACCAGTGTGATTTGTTCATGTCCTCTGTTCATTCATTCCAAGTTGTTCTGCTCTTCACCCCGTCAGTGTTGCCTCTGTATCTAGCTGGCATATCTTCACCGTGGATCCCTGATACAACCCAAACCCGGCATACAGAGGCTGCGTGAACCTCATCTCCGCTCTGTGGAGGAGCGTCAGAGTGCCCGAGACGCTGTAGAAGCACATCACTCCGGCCTTGTAATCGAGATACACCCCTATTTTGTGCGACACCGGCCCCAAGATTTCAGTCTCCACATTATCGTGCGCAAAAGTATATTTCAATATGGCGCAATCCAAACTCCAGCTCTGCTTGTTGTACCCAAAGCTGCATTCATCACCGTCCCCCTTCCGGGTGATGTCTCTGTACGAGACAGCTATGTCCACCCCGTGCAAACCCGCCCACTCGGCCTCCCAGTAGCAGCGTCTGTTCAGAGGCTCCCGGCACAGAACCTGCGCCCACCAGTCGAAGCGTTCGGGGTGGTAAGGGTAGGGCTGGTACTCGGTGCTGCACACCACTCGCTTCTCATCATATATTCTCAGGCTCCTGTGGGCGGAGTCAGGGTCCAGGGACAGTGGGACCAAGTCTGAAAGGAGAATATTGTTGAAGGTTGGTGTAGACCACTCATCACTAAGATCTTGCTCCTGAAGATCTACCTAATTGAGTCTTCGACTTAAACATACTTTATTGATCTCGTGAAGGAAAGAACTGTGAGTCAGCAGCAGCTGGTTACTCAAACAGTAGTAAGTAAACGTAAGTAAATAATTTTAACTTCAACAAATGAATATGATTTTGACAGAAGATCCTACATTTAAAAAAATGCTGGATAATAGGATATGTATATAAATTGCAATTATCATTATCACCACAAACCAGGCATCCTGTAGCTCTGGATTGCAAATGCAGCTCAAAAGCAAACGTATTGTTGTCTACTCACATTGCAGGAAGTCTTTTCTCGTCTTTGGTTCAGAAGGAACCACGATCTTGTCTTTTTTCACTGAAGCAAATGAGTCATTGGGTGAGTATATAGTACACAGTTAATCAAAGTATTATTGAGCATCAACCTAAACCGACCTCAGTGACTTACCTGCCCACGATATCCGATCAGTTTCATGCTGCCAGACATCTTCGATCCGCTCCTTGAGTGCAGAGACGGATTTTACCACCTCTCCAAAGGAGAACTGGGGATTGATGGTCATCTTTGTGACGTTCCCAGAAGCCGACTGCAGAGAGATTCGGATATAAATAGAACTAAATCCGGCACGGGCAAATGACCAGAACAGATCTTAATATTAGGTAAAACACCTGCCGTTTTTAGAAAAGGTTGGCCCGTGTGCATGCTAAAACTCGGTATATTGTCGGAAGATTTTTAGCAACACATTTCCACAAGTCCATGAAATCTCAAGCTGATGATCTCACTAATGTGCCACCATCAGTGGTGTCCCACCTGAATCAATCCACCTCTTAATACCATCATTACACCATGTCTATAGAAACCAAGTATTTTACAGAAACACTATCACAGATAGGAATCTCATACAGCTAGAACAAATGTCATTAATAAAGCAAGAAACCCAATAAACACGATTCGACACGTCTCCATTCACTGTAGCCACAACTGCACAGCCTGAATACATAATTTCTAGCAGAAGCATCTTAAAATCAACCTCATCAAATGAACCTGGGATTCATTGCGTTTTTACTGTGCATTATGTTTTTTGTGTTTTTTTCTACGGGTAAGAAAAGCAAAACTATAAGTTGTTTGTGAAAAAGCTGAAAACTTTTTGAGCTATTCTGGTTGACATTTCCATACTATATTCAGCTTTTCTTGAAAAGTTTAGCTTTTTAAGTGTCCTTGTAAGTGCAACCAAATCGATTTCTCCTCCGCCAGCCATTGCAGAATAGAGTTGTGGGTTTTGAACACTTTGACTAATGCGCTCTCTGACCATCCAATCGAACGATGCGGAAATGCCGATGTTACTGTACGCCTGCTAGAAGGCCCCGGTGTCGCCAACGTGAAATCTGATTGGTTAAAGCAACAGCTTCAAGGACTGGCGACATGTGATGTGAGAGCTGAAATACAATTGGATGGAAACATAAACAGACACTCCTTAAAACAACAAAACCCGAGGGAGAAGCTATGAAATGATATTCAAATACAAATTCATGGACATTTATGGATTGAGTGTTTAGGCCAGTCGAGAAGGCCCCACCATTGCATGAACCTGATGTTCCCAAAACGTTACTAGGATTAAATCAGACAAACTAGAGCACATCATAGTCATTTTCACTGATGGTATTCGGCAGAATTTTATCCAAAAGCAACCTATAATTGTTTCAGTTATACAACTGAGCATTTGGGGGTTATGAAACCATTAATTCGTAGCTGGATGGTGCTGGGATTTAAACTCCTGACTTTCTAATCTGAAGTCTGGACGCCACTGAGCTACCGCCTTACCAAGTGCCGTGACTGAGGGTATGATAGCAATGAAAAGTATCTTTATTGAAAATATATACTTGGTTTCCATTTAATGTAAAGCAATGCTGCAAAGCGATCAGGAGACATTCTGCTATTGCTGAGCCCAAAGTTGATCTTGGAGCCCTATGAAGAATATGAGCCTGCATGCATCAGCTTAAGTACCTGCAGCAAGTCATTCGGAGTCCTTGAAAGCTCCCTGCTCTTCAGCTCGCGTATTTCCTCCTCTGCCTGATCCATCAGCTCCTTGATCCGATACAGTTCTGCTCGCTCCCGAGCTCGAATCAGGACCTTCATCGCAGACCCGCTGCGCTTTATAGAGTGGACCAGCTGGCTGAAAAGCCTTTCGCATTCCTCCTCTGTGGCTGTTGCAATGTCCTGGAATAAAGCACAGCGGGAGGTTGTAGGAAAATAATCAGCGATGGGGCGACCTGACATATCGACCTTAACCTTGACATCAGTGACGCCATGCCGTTAAGCATTTCATGGAAATTTGCAGGCAGTCGCATCTGACGAAACAATGGATCTTCCTGTAGACACCTCGCTTACCTTCAGTGTGTTTTCAGCCAAGTGAAACTCCTTCAGCTGCTTCTCTTGCTCTGTGATCATCTGCTTCGACTTTCTCAGGTTCTCCTAGGTGGAGGCAATAATATGTTCTTGTCAATCCTATTAAACACGAGAGTTCCAAGACTTTTCTTGAGAGTGAATATATAAAGCTGAAAAAGTGAAGGTAAGATCTCATGCTAGAAATGGAAATTCTTAGAAAGACATAATCTTGTTTATTTCTGCAGGAATTATATGACATTATTATCATTCGATCACCTTTACTACCTGCCCTGCTGCCACCATGTCATGTCCTTTGTGATCCTCCAGCATGCACATGCAACAGATGCGTTGTTCCTCGTTACGGCAGTAAACCTCCAAGACCTTTCCATGTGTAGAGCATGTCATGGCCTGCAGCTGAGCTGTCGCGTCCACCAGTGTGTGTGCAGCCCTCGCGTGGAGGTGCTCGTGCAGCCAGAGGTGCGTTTCGCAGTACGAGGCCAGACACACCAGGCAGGACTTGATGGCAGTGTGTATGCCTTCAGTGCACACGTCACAGGCCACGTCCTCACGTTCGGTAGTGGTGCCTGCTGTGGTTTCAGTGTGGAGGTCCATCTTCTTGAGATTGTCCATGACTTTTTCCGAAGGTCCAGGCTTCATGGAAAAGATCTGCGAACACTGCAGGCAGCTGTAAGAGTCTGTGCCCTCATACTCACTGATCAAGCAGGACCTGCAGAAGTTGTGCCTACAGGGAAGTGTAACGACGTTCTTCGCATTTGTAAGACACAAGCAGCACTCGTGAAGGTTCTGTGAGCGTGGAGTGCTGGAGCTTGCCATTGTTTACGTCTGCAGCTGGAGAGAGTTTCATGGATCTGTTTGAGGACACGGTTTCACTTTCATTTATCTTGATTTTGGAAGTGAAGGAGGAGCTTTTCAGACTAGTGCGTATGCTGCATTCTGGCCTTCAAATTCTGTGAGCAAATTGGGCGTTTTCTCAGCCAAGGTCTTCTATGGAAAGAAAAAAAACTTAATACAGGTAACAACTCTGCAGGAAACAACAAGAATGTTTGGAACTTTCCATGGTTTTGTTGCAGGAGGGAATTGTTGGGGTTGATGTTTTACTGCCACCTTCTGGTGTGGTTTTAGTGCTCAAACATTGCACAGGAGATACTTCCAATAAACAACGTCCATGTTGTAATAAATATTGTAAGCCACTTTTTGAATTGCAGGTCTGTTACAGTGAGTGAAGATGATGGCAGGAAAAAAGCAATTCACAATATTCCCAAACAGATGTTACAAGATGTGGTATGGAAATGTAGCATTTACCTTTAAAGGTTCTTTATAGTTCCGGATCACTAATCTTCACTCGCCTCCAAACACCAGGCTTGTGTCACTGAGTGGGGAAATGAGTTAAAGAGTTGCATCATCAAACTTCTAGACACTGATCATCCACACCTGGACACGATAACTTGTGTGTGTTGACTTTCCTTTTTTTATTAACTGGTGTCCTTGAAATTCCAAAAGAATGCAGGCTGCTTAGCTCTGATACTGGGTTTTGTTTTTTTTTGGCTTTACTTTGTAATCACATTTTTAGTCATTTTATACCATGATAAGGGACACATTTGATTTTTATAAAGGTATTCAATCAATATATTTTCAGGAAAGACATGTTTTCTATCAAACTTTTGGGCTGCTTTGGTACAGCTTTCAAAAGAAACGTTTACTCGATTTGACAACTCTATATGACTCTATATGACTTTTTTATTTTTTTATTTTTAAAGAGTCTTTTTTTAAGCAGTTTTCAGTGCACCATTTTAGTTCATCCCATCATTGATCTCCACAGTTTCCCCAATAACCCACAATTGATCTCCACAGTTTCCCCAATAACCCACAATTGATCTCCACAGTTTCCCCAATAACCCACCATTGATTTCAACAGTTTCCCCAATAACCCACCATTGATCTCCACAGTTCCCCCAATAACCCACCATTGATCTCCACAGGTTTCCCCAATAACCCACCATTGATCTCCACAATTCCCCCAATAACCCACCATTGATTTCAACAGTTTCCCCAATAACCCACCATTGATAGTTTCCTGATGACCCATCGCTGAACACCACAGTTCCCTGATGACCCACCACTAATCACCACTGTTCCCTAATGATCAATCATTAATCAATATTGTTCCCAACGGTCCATCACTAGTAACACGACACCTGATAAAGTTCCATCTGCTGCAAACATCTAAAGCACTTGCATTTCACCACAGTGTTTCAAAGTTCAAGCTCATGTCACGTGATCACAAGTATGCGAGGGGTCAAAATGCTCGAGTTTTATTGACACTGTTTCTAAATCATACTTGTCTACAAACCCTCAAATTTGCATGGGATAAAGTTGGAAACTGACCTTATTATTTATATCCTCGTGCAGAAAACACAATAAATGTAAAATTTTAAATGGCAAAATTCAACACTATTGAACTCCCTAAACATATATTATTAATCTATAAAATTATTATGATTCATTATATTGTTAGCAATATAATATATTATAATAATATACTTTTAGACAAATATACTTTTATATTTGTTGTATATACTTCCAACATGCTTCATTAGTTACTGACATCAGTGTGTGGTGTTTTAATATATTTCACCAAAAGATGTCACCAGTGAGACGGGTGCCAAAACTTTTTAATATTTAGAAACAATGTCTTTTCAACAGTCACTGATCTCTATTGGTTTTATTGACATCTCACTGATTACTTCTGTTCCAGTGACCTGTCATTAATTATAATTAGTCCCAGT
The DNA here is from genome assembly GCA_024362625.1 of Silurus asotus. NCBI lineage: Eukaryota > Metazoa > Chordata > Actinopteri > Siluriformes > Siluridae > Silurus > Silurus asotus. Next base: position 5,945,390 of record MU579904.1, read on the forward strand.
GATCAATAACCAATTACCAATGTTCAATCACCAATTATTCATTACAATTGTTTGTTTAAATCAACCAATCACTGATTATGATTGTTCCCAGTAACCAATCACTGATTATGATTGTTCCCAGTAACCAATCACTGATTATGATTGTTCCTAGCAACCAATAGTTCATTACAATTGTTCCTAGTGACCAATTATTATTTGCATTAATCCCAGTAACCAATCACTGATGACCATTGTTTCAATTGATCAATCCCTGATTATTACTGTTCCCAGTAACCAATCACTGGTCACCATTTTTCCCAGTGAAATCCAGTGACAAATGAGTCAGTTTTAATAATGTTTTAATAATACTGTTATTTATATATATATATATTTTTTTTTTAAAAGAACAGCAAATCAGTTTTTCTACACAAATAAATATGCAAATGAGCTCCTGGCTTTATAGAATATAACGGCAACTTTGTGCGCATGCGTCAGCAACTTCTCTGTAAGAGTGGAGACTCCATGAGGTTCCTCATCTGGATCCCGTTATGGAGTTCATGCAGGAAAACCAGGAGACTCTGGGAGTAACCCGGGAATCTCGGTTGGCTGCTGATAAGGTTTGATCGAGCAGAGTCCAAGAAAAGTCAACACACGCGTGTAACCCGGCGGTCTTTCCAAATCAAGCGGATCCAAATAGATACACGTTCCGCGCGCACGGTATCCTGTTTAATTTACGTTACAATCCCAAACATACCGGCTAACCCTCGTCCATAATTATGACGTCACACTTACGACATGACCCCTCCCATATCCTGAGCACGTGCCATCCGCTACGTCTATGTATATACATATATATAGAGAGCGGGAAAGAAAGTTATGATACAAATCTCTCACGCGAGAGTTGCAGCTGCGCGCGTGCTCGTTTTCAAGCGCGCGCTCCGGTACCCGGTATGGTTTTATAGGGACTCACATAGGCGCGAGAGGAGCTTCACGAGCCGTTCACATCAACCAGGTGTGTGTTTTTCTTTTTCTTTTTCTTTTTCTTTTTTTTATACTGTGGATTTTGTTTTATTGAGCGGTTGAGACTATTAAACAGATGTTGGCTTTCAAAATGTTTATTTATTTGCATAATTATCATATATTCAAAACAAACACACACACACACACACACTCACACACTCACGCGCGTCTCGGTACCTTTCTGTTTGAAAATATCTTTGCTTTCAAAGTATTTGCATTCCTGGATTTCATTGTTTGCACAAGGAAGAAGCTCAAACTAGGGCAGGGGTGCACATACTTTTAATTAATTATTACACTAAGGCATCTACACTATTTTAAAAAAAATAAAAAATAATGTCCATCCATATGTGAACGTGTAAACAATTACTACAAAGTTGGAGACACACACTAAAGCATGCAGGATGTTTTTAAATGCTGTTGCATGAACATTTCCTTTCACGTGGACTAGGAGACCCAAACCTAACGTCCAACATCTAACAGTATTGGGACACCTACATTTTTCTGTTACCACAAAATTGGAGGCATGCAATTGTGTAGGATGTCTTTAGATGCTGTAGCATGAAACTAGGAGACTCCAACATGCTTCAGCATGACGGTGAAGTAGACAAACCATGTACTTGAGTTAAAGTAGAGATACAGTAAGTCAAATGTGACTCCAGTAACAGTGTCCCTTTAAACTTTCACTTGAGTAAAAGTACAAAAGTATTTGCCTTCAAATGTACTCAAGTATCCAAAATACTGTGATTTTTATTGTCTATAATTTTCCTATTGTTATTTTTCTTACGAGACTCTTTACTTAATTAACTCAAATGTGACTCTCGGCACACTGATCTATTATTAGAATGATATTAATAAGTCAAACACTGATATCTATGAAAATGTTCACGATCCCAAAACCTTTTTAACTACTTAAAAAGAAATCGTGTGTCGTGTCTGAAGTTTCTTTCATCGTTTATTCCTCTCTAAACGTTCTGCTTGCTGTTAAACCACAGTTCATCAATTCATGAGTCAAAACAAGTTCAAAATGGAGTTTTACACCTGAGAAAGTAAATTAGCTTAAGTTGTAAATGGACAATATATATATTTTTATGATTATTGCTGATCGCGCTGTATGAGATGATCCCAATAAAACCGCGGCTGAATTCGATTGCCAAGTTCGATAACCGATTTGTTTTACCGCATATTGTTTTCGTTGTCATTAATGAGTATGTCGATGACTTTACAATTTTCGGCATATTTTGCTCTCTCATGATGGAACGTCATTGTCGCCAAAGACACCTCATGGCAAAGTTTAGGTGGTGGGAAATAAATCTCAGCATGCTCCGATAAGGGTCTAACATCTACCAATATTAGGATGGAATACGTTCCCGAGGCCAAAACTATAAATATCTTTATATTACATAAGGATTATTGATAAGAATTATTGTATGTATTTATTTGAACGTTATCACAACGTTTTAGTTTATAATTCAGCCAACATGAAGAATTCAGCCAACATGGCCACCTCAGATCATTGAGCTTCATTGTAATAAATGTTTTTTTTTGCCCTGTTTATATCTTTGGTGTGAACAAACTACTGTGTAGCTCTAATGCAAAATAAACTTGGGTAGAAAATTTTAATTTCATTTGTATTTGTATAGCAGCATTACACAGATAATGTGGTGAGAAGAAATCAAGAAGCTTGTTCTTGCTCCACAGTGAAAGTCTGATCCTTGGGGGTTGGCGTTCTATTTAATATAAGGTTACCCTGATGGGGTTCCATATAATATGTGATGATTACCCAAGCCTGGGTCAGCTGTTCTTCTCTAAAGGGTTCCTTCATGTAATTTATTTGAAACCAAACTTTCAGAGCTTGCTGAATTGGATAAGGAGTGTATATAATCCTTTTGTAAAGGTTTTAAAAAAGAAAAACAGATGAGAAAACTTCTTTTTCTGCTACATAACAAGAACCTGCAACTACACTTTATAGAAACAAGATTAAAAACACCTGAGCATAAGATTGGTGGTCCCAATTTGCTCTTCTAGTGTCCTCCACTCCACTGGGAAGATGTTCCACTCGATTTTGGAGTGTGCTCGTGAAAATTTGTGCTGTAACCAAGTGTGTTCATAGAGTCAGGTAGGTGAGGTGTGGAGGCTTGGGGTCCAGTTCCAATTCATCCCTTAGGTGTTTAATAGAAGTCAGAGCTTCTATGGTTATGGTTCAAGTAAAGGGAAAGTGTTTGAGTGTTAAATCTTTTTCCACATTTCGCAGGATACCCGAAAACCGAAGCATGGATGGTATGAAGAAAGGAGGCCATGGGGCTACAGTGAGCTTCCACAACATCCACTACAGCGTCACCTGCCGGACTGGGATACTCTGCAAACAGAAGAAGACCCACAAAGACATCCTCATTGACCTCAAGTAAGTTTTATCTATTATGCTGGAAATCTATACAGATAATCCCAGAGTTACGACTGTTCGACTTTTTCGATCTTACGATGATGATGGTAGTGATACGACAAAATTGTAAAAATACAGGTACGATGTATGATACGTTGGACGTGCAGCTGGGATGAGCGTATCTCTGTGAGATGCTTCGAGGTAGAGGAATACCTGTAGCTAAAATTGAAACCATCACAGATAATTGGAGGATTTTCACTACAAATACCTTTACAATCAATCATCTGTATAAAATCTCTTTCCAAATGGTTTCCATTACAGCATGTGTTTGTAAACATCATTAAATTATAATCAAGCTAAATTGTAGAAACTTCTGATCAACAAGATGTTCAACAAGAACAAAGGTGTTCCATTGGTGCCTAATGGTATATGACATTGGTATCCATGGTTTCCAAACATATTTAAAACGTTAATATTTTAGACTACGTTCATTTTAGCTGAACTTTAAATCCACACCTGATATCCTCTCGTAAAACCTTTACACTAGTTATATATTGCGTTTATTGTCTCTCTGAGGCAGACAAGCTCAAAGTCATCGTTATGCCACAAACAGAATTTTATGTCTGTCGTTAACTCGCCTGATAAGAGAGAAAGGGGTAAAGGTCTTGCAACAGAGCAGCAGGTTGTATAACACCACGAAAACCACGCCTTCATGTTGAGAGCGACGTCTATGACTACAGCCATGATCTTCACAACGTATAAATAGGAGTCGCACTTTATTGAGATGTCAGGTGGAGACCACGTCTGTATGACTACAGAAGCACTGTTTGAGGAACCAACTTATTCTGAGCCAGAGATATTTTGTTAAATACATAAAATATGGATGTAAAATGTCCAACATATTTGTTTTAGAATTAATTATATTAGTTTCTTAACCACATCTAAACAAAACCAAAAAATAGTGTACTAAGCATCCTCAACTCTGAGCCTTACAACTCTTGAGTGAGCGAGCTGTGCTAACGAAGGCTATAATGCTAACTGGGATACTATAATGAAGGCTATTATGCTAACTGGGATACTGTAATGAAGGCTATAATGCTAACTGGGATACTATAACGAAGGCTATCATGCTAACTGGGATACAGTAATGAAGGCTAAATGCTAACTGGGATACTGTAATGAAGGCTATAATGCTAACTGGGATACTATAATGAAGGCTATAATGCTAACTGGGATACTATAATGAAGGCTATAATGCTAACTGGGATACTGTAATGAAGGATATAATGCTAACTGGGATACTATAACGAAGGCTATCATGCTAACTGGGATACAGTAATGAAGGCTAAATGCTAACTGGGATACTATAATGAAGGATATAATGCTAACTGGGATACTATAACGAAGGCTATCATGCTAACTGGGATACAGTAATGAAGGCTAAATGCTAACTGGGATACTGTAATGAAGGCTATAATGCTAACTGGGATACTATAACGAAGATTATAATGCTAACTGGGATACTATAACGAAGGCTATCATGCTAACTGGGATACTATAACGAAGGCTATCATGCTAACTGGGATACAGTAACGAAGGCTATCATGCTAACTGGGATACTATAACGAAGGCTATCATGCTAACTGGGATACTATAACGAAGGCTATCATGCTAACTGGGATACAGTAACGAAGGCTATAATGCTAACTGGGATACTGTAATGAAGGAAATTTGAGGTAATGAGCCACAATTAGATTTTTGGTCATAAAATATACAATCCCGTGTGTGTGTGTGTGTGTGTGTGTGTGTGTGTGAGAGAGAGAGAAGGAGATTTCAAATGACTATAAACGAACACTGAGCACAGCTTCATGTGTGTATATATAGTTCTACAAAGACAGAGACGTGACTCTACACACAGTAGCTTGGACCCCCACAGTCAGGATGTATTACCCTTTACACAGTTGCTTATTCACGTGCCCACACACACACACACACACACACACACACACACACCTGGGATTGTATATTTTTTCCTGCTCACACAAAAGATAAATGGAAACAATAGAAAATAGCAGTTCTCCTGCTGGGTGTTATGTAAGGTCGTGAAACATCAATAATAAAACACACACACACACATACACACTGGTTATTGTTCAGCTGTACATGAGTCGTGAAAAAGATGTGTTTAGATTTTTGATTGGCTTCAAAAGTGTGTGTTGTTTAAAAAGGTCACCGACTCCTATCTAGTCTTTATGATGAAGCATTACACCACATCATGCTCTAAATTAAGCATTTACTGACTCAAGGAGCTCTGACATGAATCAGCCATTTGTCAAATCATGAGTGTGATGTGTCGAGGCTGTTTCTGTTCTGAACACTCATGCTAGCTCAACATTACTCAGCAGAATGCGCAAGGCAGTTGCATGCTGTTTTACGCAGCTTTTTTTTTCCATTTGTGAAGATGTGACACTCCTCTGATCTGAGAAATAGAGCAGATTTGTAAAACTTCTCAGAACCTTTTTTTTTGTTTTGTCCATTAAAATGCATTCAATTATTCCCAATAGTTTATTCTTTGCATTTTATAGTGTCTGTTTACGTTGAAGTTTTCAATCCAATCAGATTTCAGCAGTCATGTTGTGTATAAAATAGTGATTATATATACTCCTACTCAAGTAAAAATACTGCTATGTCAATGAAATTTTACTTGAGTACGTGTAAAGTTGGCGTTCAATAAATCTACTCAAGTAAAATTAAAAAGTGGCTCATTTCAAATTTACCCTTTTTTATTTTATTTTTTTAAAACTGTGTGCGTGGGGGGGGGGG
>MU579904.1:5951602-6031602 GCA_024362625.1 Silurus asotus
GGGGGGGGTTCTAGTGTAGTTCAAAAAGGACAAACATCTCTTTTGTTTTTACTTGAAGTGCAATAAGAAAAAATACAGTAAATTAAAAAAAAAAAACACTACAGTCTATGACTTGTAAATGTAATACTTGAAGAAGAAAAAAAAATGAAACATGCTTAAGTAAATGTAAACCTTTTTTTTTTTTTTTTAAAGCTACTTTAAATAGAAGTACCAAATAAAACGACTGAATTACAGTAACATGAGTAAATGTAATTCGTTACTTTGGGGTTAAAGGTTTCCGCCGTAAGGAAATGTATTGATTTGATATGAATATCGATTTGTGAAGCCCATCATAACGCCAGGTGGAATTTGGCAGATGTCCCTGTAACTTTGCTACAGTACAGTACATTGGACGTAATTTTATTATTTTTTTTTGTTGTTTGTTTTTTTTTATAGACTATTTGATCACTTTTATTGTGTCCAAATTGATCAGAATGATTGAACTCCCCAATCTGAACAGTACTTAAGTTCAGCTGAACACGCTTGGAGCAGCGCACTAACCACCCCTACACTGTGTACATGACTTAGTCACGCTAACTTCACTTTTACGTGTTTTACTTTATATAGTGGAATAATGAAGCCTGGACTGAACGCTATACTGGGGGCCACAGGCAGCGGGAAGTCCTCGTGAGTGTTTTCCTTTTTTTTTTTTACATTGTGTTAATCTGTGTGAAGTGTTATGGCCAGTCGGTTTGCTGTTTTGAGTTTTTGTGTGTGTGTGTGTGTGTGTGTGTGTGTGTGTGTGTGTGTGTGTGTGCGCGCGCACATGAAGTTTTTTGGATGTGCTAGCGGCGAGGAAGGATCCCAAAGGACTGACTGGAGAGGTGCTGATAGATGGCGCACCACAGCCCCCCAACTTTAAATGTCTGTCTGGATATGTAGTACAGGTGGGTACATCTTTGTCTGCGTGTCTGGTTTTCTCAGCCTCTTTCTTTCTGTGTCTTAGGTCTGTCCTTCAGTGTTTCTCTGTTTGTCTCTTTCCCTTTTCTATGTGTCTGCTTGTCTTTCTCTCTTTTTTTTGGGGTTTTTTTTTTTTTTCTCTTTTTTTTTTTTTTTTTTTTTTTGTCTATCGGTCTGTCTTTCTTTTTCTGTGTCTCACTGAACATCAGTGTCTGTGTGTGTCTCTCTCTCTCTCTCTCTCTCTCTCTCTCTCTTGTGCACACACACACACACGTAGTATCACATCCTCATAATGTTCCAGCACTCATCATCTTTCTTCCTTGTTTTTCACATTTGCTCCTCATTTACACAATTCCCACTCAAAATTGCTGAATGTTGTTTTGTTTCTCAGCGTTTGTGTAAAAAGGAAGTTGTTGCGTCTCCAGTCATTAAATTATTTAAACGGAAAGTCTGAGCGGTGATCTCGCTCAGCTTTTTCATACGCACCATGACTAAACAAATTATGACTGTAAGACCGACCCGGCCATGCTAAAGCGACGTTAGCCGGTTAGCTTTGCGCAGTATCGCTACGCTTTAGCGATCGCTTAATGAATAATTAACCTTGTAACTAAAAGGTTGTTTATTAAGATAAGCATCCTGAATGCTATGAGTATGCAGTAGCAGGAAATTTTAAGATACAAACCTGTTCCAGCACCATGAAGATCTGCTTTTCATGGGTTGGAGTGAAAGATTCCCTGCTGTAGCGCTCTAGCTCTTTTAAACACCTTTGGGATGAATGTGACCTCTGACTGCATCCCAGACCCTCCTTACCTACAGTACATCAGTTCCTGACTTTACTACCACCCTTGTGGCTGAATGAATCTCGACAAATCTTCACTTCCGAAATTTAGTGGAACGTCTTTGCAGAAGTTTTAACAGCAATAGTGTACTAAATGTGGAATGGGATGTTCAGAAAGCACACAATCTTATGGCCAGGTGTCACCAACATTTGTCCTTATAGACGAAATTTAATTTGATTATTATTAAACATATACTAATTGTCGAACACACACACACACCTTTTGATATGTGTGTGTTGTTCAGGACGATGTGGTGATGGGAACACTGACCGTGAGAGAGAATCTACGCTTCTCGGCAGCTTTAAGGCTTCCGACATCTATCAGTCAGAAGGAGAAGGAGGAGAAAGTGCAGCGACTGATTGATGAGCTCGGGCTGACTAAAGTAGCTGACTCACGGGTAGGCTATTTCTCACACACACACACACGCACGCACGCAAACGATTGCACAACAGCACCCCCAACAGCCATAAGAAAATGACACAGAATGGAATGAAGAAATTATTCCAGAGAAATAACTGCTTTCCTTCTTACAAACCTGAGTTTAATGGGCGGGACTTTGATTGTCTCTGATTGGCTGTTTGACAAACAGGTGGGCACCCAGCTGATTCGTGGAATTTCGGGAGGTGAGAGAAAGAGGACCAACATCGGCATGGAGCTCATCATCGATCCGTCCGTTCTCTTCTTGGATGAGCCAACGACCGGTCTGGATGCTAACACGGCTAACTCTGTACTATCCCTATTAAAGAGGTGTGTGTGTATCAACACACTCATGCTCTCACACACATGCACACAAACAACTTGCATACATTCCCCATTCGATTTATATTATTCTGTATGTTTAAACATTAGGGATGCAAAGTGATCAAAAATCTCTGGAAAATTTCCAGAAACTTTTCATGGGAACTTGGGAATATTCAAATTTGGAAACTTCCAGGTATTTATAATAAATTGGGGTAAATTTAAATAATATGATACAAATTATTTAAATTTACCCCAATTTCTTATAAAAACCTGGAAGTTTCCAAGGAAAGTTTCTGGAAATTTTCCAGAGATTTTTTTATCCCTTTGCATCCCAAATGTTTAGCACGTATGGGGCGTGGCCTCAGTAGACCTGCAGTAAGTGTGCTGTGTGCATTAATCAATGTGCAGGATAGAAACTGGAATTGCATTTAATCTGGTTGTTTAAATTCCCAGTTATTTCCCATGGAAAGCTCCAGTGTTGAAAATTCCTGGAGATTTGCAAACCCTAATGAACACGCACAAACTAAGAGTATGTGGCTGTAGCGAGTTCCTCTCATTGTTCTCCGTGTTAACAGGATGTCTGCTCACGGCCGGACCATCATCCTGTCTATCCACCAGCCACGCTACTCCATTTACCGGCTGTTCGATTCCCTCACCCTGCTGGCGGCAGGAAGGCAGGTTTACCATGGGCCTGCTCAGAGTGCGCTGCAGTACTTCAGTGATATCGGTGCGTCATTACACACACAACGGATCATCATATCAGAACATCTCCATCGTGCCTCTGATACACGTTATAGAATATACATAGACTATGTGGTCAAGAAAAGTCAAGTCAATGATGTAGGTGAGGTGAGAAGGCCTGTGGTGCTCTCAGGGTTCCAATTAATCCCAAAGATGTTCATTAGGGTTGAGGTCAGAGTTTATAGCAGGAGATATTCCACACACCACCAAACCTTGCGTAACCTCAGGGCACGGTCCTAAAGACTCCTATGAAGGCTTGTCAACGGTAAGATGTCAGAAGCATGTTAGAGCATGTTATTGTAACTTTTTAATCAGTAGGTGTCAGTGGCATTTCGTTACCCAGCATTCGTGGTTCAGAAATTTTGTGTCCATGTGCTAATTGCTGAGATTCTTCCTGTTTGGTGGCTTCATGGTCAGATTCATTGGTCCATTTCTGGCAAACCTTATGGAATATTCAGAATTGCTTTATAGGTATTGTCCAGGTTGATGTGCTGGTGGTTTACACCAAATTTGGCAGTGATCGGAATTTGAATGATTAAGTTTTCGCTTCAGCATAATTCAGGTAATTGTAGGAAAATGAGAATAGTGGATTTTATACAAACTCTGGTTCAGACAATGGTTAAGTGTGCACCTAGCCAGAAGATGAGGAAGAATACCAGTTGGGTGCCTACAAACATTCAGTACTTGACTCTTAATGAAAGGTACAACAAAAATGGATTTATAATTTTTATTTTTTTCACTAAATGAAGTACAATTTATAGGGTATAAAAGAGATAGGGTATCTCTTTTCCACAAAAATTCTCATACAACAGAAAAATACAAGCATAATAACGTAGGATTTCTCATTGTCTTTCAATCAATAATCTGAAAATTTATATGTATGTGAACTGTGACAGATGAGGGGGGTGTCATACTCCCACCTAGCGTATATATAAATCAAAATAACAAACAGATTTACCACACAATTCAACTGTGAATGATACAAATCTAAAGCGAAGCATATAAACTATACTGGGTATTAAATGGGTACTGGGGTTGAAAAGATTTCTGCTGTTAAGAACAAAAATTCGAATACGTGTGCTGTGTGTTTTAGGCTTCAGCTGTGAACCTCATAACAACCCTGCTGACTTCTTTCTGGATGTCATTAATGGAGATTATACTGCGCTGTCTCAAGACAAACTGGAGGATAATGCAGGTTTGGCGCACTCTATTTGTATAGACACACATCGATCGTTGAAATATGCTCGAATGGTTTTTCTTTGTGCGCTGCAGAACCGGATCAGAAGCAGAACGCACCGGACCGTCAGCTCATCGAGGACCATCTGGTGCAGGAGTACAAGCAGTGGTCGCACTACAAGCAGACCAAAGACGAGCTGGAGGAGATCACTCAGGGCCAGAATTACGACAACCGGCCCAAATCCCGCACCGTCACCTACAGCACGTCTTTCGGCCACCAGTTCAAATGGGTGCTGAAGAGGACGTTCCGCAACCTGATGCTCAACCCACAGACCTCCTTCGCTCAGGTGAGTGGCTTTTTTATGCCTCGTCTATAAGATGATTAGCAGGTACACATGTGGGAAGGTGAGATATCGAAGCGGTTAGTAACCGACATCAACGTACATTCATGTTCGCTTTATTATCCGCTTTATGGATGAAATGATTGAGACACTAGACATTTCCAGCCTTATGTGGTGATGAAGAACCACCAATATTATATACACAGTAATGTGGTTCCTCTTCAAAATGTTACCAGAAAGCTGCAGGCACACAATTGTAGAGGACGTCTGAATTTTTTATCTAGGAGACCACGCTCATGTGCATCTGCAGGAAGATTTAGTTTACATGGGCTGGAGTGTAAGATCTTGAGTGCTCTGCTATAAAGCTCTGACTTCAACCATTATAAACACCTTTGTGATAAAATGGAACACCAGGTCTTCTCATGCTATTGCAGGAGGTCTCAAAAATTTGGGGTGCTGCCCACTAGTGGTGAATAAAGACACTACAGGTGTGGCGCAATGTACGGCTGGATTTATATAAATTATGATATTTTTTTTTTTACTATATTAATCTTTATTAAACCTGCAGCACTCAGTTATGTTTTATGTGTTGGATGACCTATTTTTTCCTTGGTTTTTTTTTTTCCCTCCAGGTCGGCGTGACTCTTTTCTTAGCTCTGATCGTCGGCGCCATCTTTTTCAGCGTGCCGAACAATTCAAGTGGAATCCAGAACAGGTGAAGGGGGGGGGGGTAGGGAAAGACCTGCCAACTGTTAGATTCTTTATTAAACCTGCAGCACTCGGTTATGTTTTATGTGTTGGATGACCTATTTTTTCCTTGTTTTTTTTTTTTCCTCCAGGTCGGCGTGACTCTTTTCTTAGCTCTGATCGTCGGCGCCATCTTTTTCAGCGTGCCGAACAATTCAAGTGGAATCCAGAACAGGTGAAGGGGGGGGGGGTAGAGAAAGACCTGCCAACTGTTAGTTTAATTCACATATGAGAAAGTCTTTGGATTCCAAATACCAGATAAAAGAATTGCCAAAAGAATGAATGAATGATGGGTGTTTTGAGCTCTTCACTATTAAATATTGACTTGGAAGCCCCGCCCACTTTCTCCTATTTTGCAGTAGTAGTCTGCATCATCTGTTTGTGCTCAGGTGATCGATTTCTGTGAGAAGAAATGGAGTATATAATGGAGTGTGTGTATATAAAGATCTAGCGGATTGAGTACTGGATCTTCTTCAGAACAAACACTACTTTTTTGGTTTGTTTATAGCGTTTAATTCAATTTTAGTGTATCTGACTGTGACGTGTGTGTGTGTGTGTGTGTGTGTGATGTTTTGGTTGGATCACAGAATGGGCGCCTTGTTCTTCATCACCACCAACCAGTGTTTCGGCTCGCTGTCCTCTGCTGAACTCTTCATCACAGAGCGCAAGCTCTTCCTGTGAGTGGAGAAAAAACCTGACACACTTCATTACATAAGGAGATGAAATCTAGGAGCAGCTTTGTGGAGAAGTGCCTGTAGAGTTGTCCTTCAACAGAGACCCAGTCAGAGTGATTTATACTCGATGATAAATTATATATATGCTTTCCTGCACAGTAAAAAAAAATGACTTATGCCTTTCATTTATCTATTTGACAGTCAAACATTAAAAGCACTTTACAAATAAAATAGAATTAAAACTAATGGAGAATCATATATACTGTCTGGGACACCTGACCAGTTAAACTAGGAGACCCAAATCTGTTCCAGCATGACCATGTGCCCCATGAAGATCTGCTGTACATGGGTTGGAGTGGAAGATATTAAGTGGTCTGCTATAAAGCTCTGACCTCAAGCCTATTAGAGCTTTAACTCCACCCCAGACCTCCTCCCCTCTCCTACATCAGTACTACATCAGAATTTACACTCGTAAACCTGAAGGAGCAAATCTCCACAATCTAATGGAACATTTTCCCAGAAGTGTGGAGGTTTATATCAACAGCAAATTGGGCCTAAATGTGGACCAAATGTGGGATGTTCAAAAAGCCAACACAAATCTAATAGTCAGGTGTCCACAAGCTTTTGTCCATATGTATTTCTGGACATTGGGAGTAAAATGGTTTCTTCTCCTGTTTCCTGTACAGACACGAGTACGTCAGTGGTTATTACAGAGTGTCGGTGTACTTCCTGTGTAAGCTGCTCTCAGATATTCTCACGCTGCGCACAGTTCCAGCCATCATCTTCAGCTCCGTGGCCTACTGGATGATCGGTAACACACACACACACATATACACACACACACACCACAATTCCTAATCTTAAGGTCAGTGACTAAAAGAAAAAGATTGGCTTTGTTTATCTTTAAAAAAAAATCTGTTTATATATTGATTCATGTGAAGTAAATAATTGTTTAATTGGTGCAAGTTATTTTCTTGTACAAAAAAAAAAAAAAAGAGACATTTGGCCTTAATTTAATTTTAAACTAAACAAAAAGGCTAATTATGTCCTCGCTTTCTCACCAATGTTGCTACAGGCTTTACCCCCCCTATGTTTCTATATTGATTCATGTGAAGTAAATAATTGTTTAATTGGTGCAAGTTATTTTCTTGTACAAAAAAAAAAAAAAAAAAGACATTTGGCCTTAATTTAATTTTAAACTAAACAAAAAGGCTAATTATGTCCTTGCTTTCTCACCAATGTTGCTACAGGCTTTACCCCCCCCCTACAGGCTTCACACTGACATTACACTCTGTACAGGAATAAGACACTTTCCACAAATATAACCCAATAAACTGAACTAATAAAAAAAAATTGCCCCCTGGTGGAATAAAAGAGAATAGCTCCTAAAGAATTCAAGCTTCACAAGCTAATATTTTTTTTTTATTATTGTACTGGATTAGAGATTAATTTAATATTACATACTGAATTCTTTTGCCCCAATCGCCAGGCTTCAAAGTGGATACAGGATCGTTTTTTTTCTTCATGTTCACTGTTGCCATGACCGCGTACACCGCGACATCCATGGTGATGGCCATTTCGGCCGATCAGAACGTGGTGGCCATCGCCAACATCTACATGACCATCAGCTTTGTGTTCATGATGGTACAAATTCACACACACACTACTATCATTTCTCCTGCATGTAAACCCAGATTCAGTATCATTACTCACCAGACTTTTTGTTCGTGTTCAGATTTTCTCAGGCTTGTTGGTGAATTTGCCGAGCATTGCTGACTGGCTAAACTGGCTAAAATACTTCAGCATTCCCCGCTATGGCCTTACGGTAAGTTAGCACGCAGCTCTAATGCTAAAAAACTATTTTCATTAACATCAATGTACAGTGTGACACATTCAACTCATCCTTAGTAGCTGCCTGGTGAGGCCTGTGGTTGTTTTAATTAGTTCGGTTGCCAGGTGGTGCTTTATAAAGTCATGCCACCCCAACCACTTCACTAGCATATACACTCGATATCGATACCTTTTTTGGAGTAAATGGCAATTCTTTTAGTAAAGACGTAGTTTGGCATCCTGGTATTTGAATCAGCACGTGAGCTTCACACTTAAATCTTTAATCTTTTTCCTTTTTAAATAGTTTAATTCCAATATATTTTTCCTCACAAAGTCCTTTTTGGTTGCTGTAATTCTTGATCCAGAGAGTCTGATTTGTGTATGTATATAATAGATGGACGATGGTGGTGTGTGTGTGTGTGTGTGTGTGTTCAGGGTCTCCTGGTGAATGAATTTGTTGGGCTGGAATTCTGTGACCCTCCAACAACTCTGCCTCCTCACTTCAATATCACTATAGGAACCAAGTAAGTAAAACTACTGCATTCATAAGTCTAATCTAAATTGGACAAAAGTTTGTGGACACCTGAGCATTAAATTGGTATAATTCATCCAACTCCACATTTTGCAGTCATAATAACCTCCAATCTTCTGGGAAGATGTTCCACTAGATTCTGTGGAGATTCATTCGGCCACAAGGGTGTTAGTAAAGTCAGGTACTGATGTAGTTTCAGTAGGGTTGAGGGTGGAGCTGTATAGCAGGAGATCTTCCACTCCAACCCATATAAAGCAGATCCTCAGTTTGTCTCATAGTTCAACTGAAGGAAATTTTCATACATCCACAGACGTTCAGTATAACTGTGCACTTCCAATTTTGTGGGAACAGTTTGAAGAACTACTACATATGGCTGTAAAAGTCAGGTGTCCCAACACTTGTCAATATACTGTATGTTTATATTTTTCCTCACGGAGCACATTTAGAAAGTTCTAGCACCTAAATTCGATTCAATCAAATGCAGATGAAGTTTTGTTTTATTAAAGCAGAGTTCAGTGTAACACCAGAACCAGTGCATTTTAGTGTTGAAATTGAGCACAATATTCCAATATTTCACATTTCTACTGTACAGTTCCAGCTGTACGACCGGAGAGAGATTTCTGACGGCGCAGGGCATTGACTATTCCACCTGGGGCATGTGGCAGAATATCGTGGCTCTGGGCTGCATGATCGTCATCTTCCTGAGTATCGCATACCTCAAACTGCGCTTAATTAAGAAGTTCACATAGATGAATGCGCACACACACGTTTACACTGGGTTTCGAGTTGTTCAATGACTAAATGTTTCCTCCCTTTATTACATTGAGCGCTAATTATTATACTTCTCAAGCCCTGCTTTATGATTAGCTCCGCCCCCTCAATCCCACCTTCCTATTCCTTAAAGCTTTCCCAAATTTCATTAACAGTAATATAAGCTACAGCAGCTATTTATTTTTTTTCTTTCTTAAAACATGCATTTATTCTCCAAAGCACTTGAACAGTATTTCTGCATGGTTTATCCTCTACACAAAATCCTCCATTAGTTTTTTTGGGTTCCAATTATTATAAAAATAAGAAAAATAACTATGCAGCATTTGCTGATTATTTGTACTCTTTTGTATATATACAGAAATGAGAGCATGATTGTTGTCCTGCACATAATTTTCACAAGTACATAGGAACAATTCACTTTTGTTCATGCAATTTTTTTTTTTTTTTTTTTTTTTTTTTTTTTTTTTTTTTTTTTAATAAAAAAAAAATAAAAATCCAATTTGAAGCTGCTTCCAAAAATTAAAGCACATTTTTCACAAGCCTAACTCTCGTGGAACAAAACTCGAGCCCTGATAACTGACTGTATTATAGACACTTTTGTTTGGGAATGAAAAGAAAAAAAAAAAACTATATTAAGTGACTGTTGTAAAAAAATTAATAAATTTTTTTTTCTTTTGGAGATGTTCGTGAGTGCGCCTTCAGCCAATCCAAGTCCTTACAAAGTAGATAAATGATTTTAGCACATACAATCAACAAACGCACGATGATTCGTAATGAAGTTTTAGGTAAAGTCCAGGTTTTATTACCGTTTTCCAAAACATACGAAAAACAGACAAGCGACTAATCACATGAATTCATTTCAAAGTTTCTAAAGAAGGAAAAAAAAGTACCTTTTTTTAAAAAAAAAAACAATTTCTAAAGTTAGTAACAGTTAAGCTTTATACAGACTTATGAAATATTATAATCTATATATAAAAACACAGCTCATGATGTAGAACGGCTAGGAAGCTGTCAGGAGAGCTAAATCATCGCGAGATCGAAGTCAGTGTAAAAAAATAACCCTGAGGACGAGCCGATGGAGAGAAAGGACTTGAGAAACAGGTTGATGCAGCACTGATGCAGTACAGCAAGACGAGGCGAATTCCGAGCTAAAAACTGAACTATGTTTAGTGATGGCGGTGTGGAAGTGAGCCGATGCCGTACTGACCTGCAGCCGTACTGACGGGATGCTCCGTTACCGCTCCAAGTTTATAAAGAGAGAGAGAGATACGGGACAAGAGTCCGACGCCGCAACTCCAAAAAAAGATTTCTGGCTCGATTTTTTGTTTGTGGAGAAAACCTTGCTGGGTAGGAAGAACCGGGTGTCTCGACACGTCTCCATCACGGCTTCAGTCAGGGTTCAGCGGCGTGGGTCCGGGGTCGGAGGGCAGATTGACGCGCTGCTCGTCCATGCGTTTGGCCTGCGAGCGCAGGATGAGGCTGAAGAAGTCTTCATCTGGGACCGTGGGTCCTCGCGTCGGGGGAGGCGGAGGAGCACACCTTTGATCGTCGAGCCGGGAACCCTGGGATAACACCGATAACATCAGGGACTTTATGAGGGTGTGAGTGACAGAAATACATTTACGTAGAGAATTCGTATTTTTGAATGGGCTGCGTATCGATATATGATACGATATGTTGCGATATTGCAAGCAAATCGATTATTAAGAACACACCACCGAAATAAACACACCACCGCATGTGTCTTTCTTAATTGTGATGATCAATATTCTCCTACACCCCAAATTTTTGTTCTGACCTGGCACTTGATGAGTATGTCGAAGAAGTCGTCGTCCGGCTCCTTGCTGTCAGCGCTGGCGATAAGCTGACTCAGCATGGCCTGGCTGTTGTTCTGGTCCAGCAGTAACCCCGGCAGTGCGCTCATGCTCGCCCGCTGCTCGTCCAGTCGCCGGTTTTGGGAGCTGGCCAACAGGTCCAGGAAGTGGCCGGGCTGAGCCGAAGCCGCCTCTTCGGATGTTGAAATAGCTACAAATATAAGGACGAGGAAGATATATATTAGGCCATATTGAGGAAAAAAAAGATTTAGCTGTAATTTGGTAGAGAAAGAATGAAAGAAGGAACAACATTGAGATGTTTTAACCCTTTAGGATTATATTTCACCCAATTACAGTGCATTACATTTATACACACACACACACACACACACATCAGTGTGCTCATCCTATTACATCACACAGATCGTCAAGGCAAATGGGGAGGGGCTAACTCACGCTTTCTCACAGCTATGGGTGGGGTGTCACAAGGGGAAGGGGAGGAGCCACGGCTTAAGCCGCCACCCTGTAAGGAGCACCTCTGGTCGTCCATGCGGTTCCCCTGAAAGCGAGTGAGAAGGTCGAAAAAGCCTTCGTCTCCCAGAGTGTCCGGAGCATACTGAAACGGCAGGACAGGAAAACCCCAGGTAAACTTATTATCACAGTGACGAGTGAAACGACAACTTCCGTATGAATGGAATAAATGAGGAAGTACCTTGGGATCCAGCTCGGGCAAACGAGAAGACAGGTTGGGGCTTTGCGGCGTTTCCATTGCACTAGCTCCATTGGCTTTCTGTTTCTTGCTCTTAAAACGATTGATGAAGAAGAGTTTGGATGACGTCTTGGCTATGGGGGAAGTTTTGGACTGCTTGGGGGAGACATCATCGTCGCTCGCTGCCCCCTACAGAGACGAGAGTGTATAAAGTGGGAAAAAGACTAAAAATTCATTGGTTTTGCAAAAATCTATACAGGTAGTTTTTCCGGGTTGCTTTGTACAGTACGACAAGGGCCTCTAGAGGCGATTATTTATTTGAAGTGTTAATTTTTGTTTCAGTTTGAATGCATGTTTCCCCCCATTCATATTTATTTCATTTAGCACATTTTTAGAATTCTATATTTTTTTTATAATAAAAAAATTAAGTATTTTACATTGTTTTATATTTGTTTAGTTTTTTTTATCGAGTATCCATTTTAATAAACTATTGGTCGATAGTAGGATCCAACCTGGTAAAATCCGTCGACCGTCTACTTGTGTTTGTGTGTGTGTGTGTGTGTGTAAGAGGAAAATTACTTACAGGACTCTTGTCTTGACTAAGTTTCATAAGTTCCATGTTCTCCATGCTGTGTCTCCTTCCCGACCGGGGTTTCATTCCTGCAGAGTAATTATAAATAACTCGATGGTTAGATAAATATTGATCATTTTAAATGTCATAATTGTTGTTCTGTCTACACACAAACAAATGTGTCATCATGGTGATATCCTTGTTTGCTCATCTCAACACAGCTAATTGGTCAAATGCAAATAAAACAATCCTGAGTTTGGGTTACAGTCTGAGCTGAGCCTCCTTTGTCCTCCCTCATGTCCATCTGGGGTTTCTCTGGGTTCTCAGGTTTCCTATGCTGAATCCCCCCTCGGTGTGAAGTAATGGGTGCATCGTTTCTTGTAATGCGACAGTAACAGTCGACCGAATTAATCGGGCTGATTTTTGGCCGATTGTGCTGCAAATTAGGCCAATTAATAACTGTTGTGGAGCATGTGATGCCTCTCCTGGGAAGCAGACTGCCATTCCACCGGGACAACCCTGTGATGTCCCCCCTCACGTTTTGAAATGGACCTAATGGTAACCCAAGAAAAGACTTAAGTCCCTATTTTAGGTTTTTGATCTAGCCTATATTTTTCATTGGTTAAATATGATGCTCATTCTGACCCACTTTCAGGGTCAGATACAATAATTTTCAACTGATGCATGTAATTGGATAAACAGCAGCAAATTATTTGAGTTGTTGAGATACTATAGACTAGTGTTCCAATATATACTCTTACTAGAATGCTATCGCGATATCCTGCTTCTAAAAATGGTACGATTCCTCATTTTATCAGAGTCACCCCCATAATTCACGGATTTTCCGAACTCGGGATCCCCCGCTGTACAGGTATTTTAAGAGTGACAGCTGTAGTTCTGCATGTTCGACAGTAGAGGGCAGGGTGTGGGCAGCGAGCTGCTTCTACAGCACAATGAGTGACTGTTTTTTCATGTTGATTAAACAAGAGGCATGTCACTTTAAATAATAAAAAATATTCCATATGTAAATAAAAATATAAAACAAAGTTCTATTATTCAGTGACTTTTCCTGTTTTATTATTGATTTAGTATTAGTAACATGATATTTAATAAAGGTATTGTATTGATGTCAGAATGTTGGTATATTGACGACACTACTATGGACAGGTTTTTTGTTTTGTGTTACCTGTTGGACTGGTACTGTCCACCGGGCCGTCCATGTAGCTCGCAGCGTGGTTCTGTTTCAGACCCAACACCAGCTGCAGGTCTGAAACATTCATTCTGGCTGTCAGCTCTCCGCTCCGATCTCCGATCTGACACACACACACACACACACAAAACGAGAGCATACGTGTGATGCACAAGCAGATAACCCCATGCTGATAGTGTGTGTGTGTGTAGCCCTCAGTGGGACTCTAACACTGGAGTAAGGCATTTCCTGTGCAAGCCGTTTCCTCTTATCTTCTATTATGACCAAGATTGGAATGACAAAACACACACACACACACACCTCGATGGAAATCTCCAGATGTTTCTCGGCATAGTGTATGGCCTGTTCATGGTTTCCCAAAGCTGTGTGGGCGTTCCCTAAACTCCAGCACGCTCTCCCTTCTCCTATCCTACAAACACAGGAAGAAAAGGAAAAAGAGAAGAGAAAGTGAATGAACACAGCTGTGTGTGTGTGTGTGTGTGAGAGAGTCATCATTGGTTTAAATCCCAGCACCACCAGACTGCCACTGCTGGGCCCTTGAGCAAGGCCCTTAACCCTCAATTGCTTAGCTGTACTCAGTTCTCTCTCAACTGAGAGAACAGTAAGATAAGTGTGTCTGCTAAATGCTATAAAGGTAGTGCGTACCTGTCTTTGAGGTCCTGAGCAATGATGAGGTGTTTGAGGTGGTAGTCGATGGCTCTCTCGTAGTCCTGGAGCAGGGTGTACGTGTTGCCCAGACTGTAACAGGCCTGAGCCTCTACCGCCCGGTCCCTCAGCTGCCGAGCCAGCTGTAGCGTGCGTCTGGGCGAAAACAACGCGTATACACACAAGGTAAGTCAAATGTGATCGAGTCGACAAGCAACGGTAATGTTTTAAATCATCCAGAAATACCAGAGCGCTGAAAAACGAGGACGTGTTCACGGGTTTGTTCTAAACATACGTAATGCAAACCAATTTTTAGAATCTGCAATCGTATCGAATTCATTCTGATTGCGAAACATGGGTGCAGTACGTCCCCACAAAGCACTAATCAAAGCATAATGAACTTGCTTGTAGTTTTCAGCTGCCACCTCGAACTGGCCCAGGAAGATGTACGCGTTTCCGAGGTTACAGTAAGCTCGCCTCTCGGCGGCTCGGTCACCAAACTCCTTAGCGATGAGAAGACGCTGCGGATGCAAAAATTAATAAATAAACAAACAAACAAACAAAAAAAATGGACCTTGGTGGTTTTTATACACCGTTACATAGATTCTGTTACGACATCATTGATTCCTTCAGACACGTACCTGTTCGTGAGCCAGCACCGCGTTCTCAAAGTTCCCCAGCAGGTACTGCGTGTTCCCCAGGTTGCCGAACGTCCGTCCTTGTGCTGCTCGATCGCCCAACTCTTTCACGATGCACAGATTTGCTCTAGAAACACAATGATACAGTGATACTGTAGAACAGATCCATTGGTTTGCAAGAACATGACCGTACACTAGTACTAAACTTTATATCCAAAAAAACATAATTTAACAATTAAAACAATGTAAATAACACGGAATCATGTGCTAAATAAAATAATAATTAGTGATTTGCCACTAGAGGCCGCTCTCCTAATGACAGCGAACCTTCTCGACCGCTCTAGCGAAGGACGCAACCCGGAAAAACTATCAGTATGAATTTTTACAGATACCCGATAGTTCCAGCAATCAACTATTGGTGCCGAATAATCGGCAAAACCGATAAATCGGCCGACCTCTAGTTTATATGAATGTGCTTGGTCTAATACCTGTCGTTACTATAGTAACACTTGATATTGATATTGTAATGTTTTGTGGGCTTTTTTAGCTTTTATAGAAGGAGTCTCTAATGTCAGTGCATTAGAACGCCTTAGTGACATCTTCAGGCAGAACATTTGGATAACAACGCAATAACAGAACCTTGTTTCATGGACATCCCACAGCAGATTTGTGCGAGATTCATTTAGCTACAAGGCTGTTAGTGAAATCAGGTACTGATGTAGGTGAGGCGAGGAGGAATGGGTTGTGGAACCTTTCATCTCACAGGTGTGCAATTAGTTGGAGCTCTATAGCAGGAGATCTTCCACACAATCCCATCCCATATCTTCATGGAGCTGACTTTGCACACAGCAAATGGGGACTTAATGTGGAATGTTCAAAAAGCAAAAAAATTTCAGATGGCCACAAGGTTTTGTACATATGGTGTATATTATTACAGAAAATGTAATGGATTTGAAACTTATTTTTGGTATATATTTTTGCAATTTTTTTTTATTTCATGGCTTTAGAACGGAGGTCATTCAGAAATCAGGCCATTCGTATGAAAGTGCTTTTTTAAGAGTTTAATTATGGATTAAGTTTCTTCACGCCAAGTCGTCACGTACCCGTACCATGTGTTTCGCATCATGACGCATGTAGAAAATATGTTGGGGGATTTATAGTGCGAGCAGTAAAATTTACGAGCAGTAAAACGCTTACGGGTAATTAGGAAGCAGTGCTGCGCTGCCAAATCGACACGCAGTTCAAAGGGCTGCTGTTTCAGGTTCGTGTGTGTATAAGTGTGCGTACGTGTGTAAGTGCCTGGATTAAAAGCTCACGTCTGTAATACAGTCCTGACTCCTCTTTAATTTAGCCCACAGTCACGGCTTCCTCACGTGACATCGGCGGATCGGCAGAACGTTCCTGTCTGCTTTTGTGCATTTCCAAGAAAACGTGGGCGGTGTGATGTTCTGACTTTCTGTTCATTATTTCTCGTGACGGCGCGTCATCGTGCGCCTCAACAAAGTGTCCCTGGCTAAATTATTTATTTTTTTATTATTATTTTTATCCATTTATTGTTATATTTCAGTGTTGCGTAACAAGTTAGCTCCTGTATCACTATTGTTTGTGCAGCTGTAAAACACACGCACACAAAAACACACATCAGCTACTACACATGCACACTATAACACACTTCAGTGTGCAAAAAGACACACACACCATAACATGCACACAACAGATAGTAGAAACACGTGTGCATCATAACATGCAAAACACACACACGCACACCATTGAGTGCACACACAAGGATGATCAAAGGCATACCCCACACAAACACACACACACACGCACACACCTTAGCACAGCCCCATAACATACATTATATATATATTAACACGCACATGCAGAAAAACATCACAGCATGCAAAACACACACTTCAGCAATGCATACAAACCAACACACAAGCATGATCAAAAGCTAACACACATCAGCACAGATACCATAACACACAACAGATAGTACAAAACACACACACACCACAACACATTCAATGTCACACAGAAAGACAGACAGACAGTCAGTCAGTCACACACACACACACGCACACACACACTTACTCATAATACTCTGTTGCTTTCTTTAACGCGATACGCGCCTCCTCTGGAAACTCTCCAGGGTCCGTCCCACTCCAACATATGTTCTTCCCCTTGGCATGGTACACGTTCCCATAATTATACAGCGCCCGTGCCTGCCCCACCTATCAAACCACACACACACACACACACACACACACACACACACACACACATACACACACATACACACACATACACACACATACACACACATACACACACACACACACACTTACATTTTAGAGGAAAGTAACCACTGTTGATGACATGGCTATAATGGATCGTCGCCTACCATGTGACTATGACTATATGACACTAAAATAGTCTTCAAACACACACACACACACACACACACACACACACACACACACACACACTGTCTGGACTGAACAAAGACCACGTCCGGAAAAACAAACAACAGCAAAAAAAAATGTAGAAGTTGTACATTTCCTCCAATTAGGGTGAACCTTTGTATACTATATATAAGTTCTGTGAAGCATGGTGGTGGTAGCTTCATGTTAGCACATGTACTGAGGCATCATCTTTTTAGCAACAATCGCCTGAAATTATCAATTGGAATTGAAACCATTGCTTTAAACTGCACAGCTCCCACTCACACTTCACTCGAAGAACGTTCATCACCTTGTCATGGAGCATCCGAGAAATATCCAGGTGTTTCTGGCAACAAGTCGCCGCCTCGTCATACCGGCCCAGAACCTTCAGCGTGTTCCCGAGATTCCCGCTTGCTTTGGCCTCGCCCTGGTGATCTCCGATTGTTCTGAAAAGAAAAAAAACCAGATGTTCAATCGTTTGCAAATATAGGACTGTTGTCCATATAGTGCATGTTCTTTTTATCTTCTTCCAGCACCTCATGAAGGCCTCTGGTTTTCGAGCGAGACCTGGAGAACACTGCACTTTAAAGGCCTGATAAACAGGTTTGTTTGGTGGCTCTCCACAGCAGTCCTGAGGATCATAATCTCGGCATGTTAGAGCGTTTTTCCCCCCTCATGAAAAACTTGATTTGAATCAGGACTCTGTAAATGCCAGGAGTTTCGCAGGAGATGGAATCAGACAGAGGTATCGTATGTATATTAAAAAAAATAAATGTTAGGAGAAGAATGTCACCGGCTGCGAGGTGTTAAATATATGATTTAACTACATCTGATTGTTTTTTCCCCAAATGTGCTTTCGGAGGTGAAAAGTTAGGAAGGCAGGAAACTTTTCTTTTCTCCGGAGAAGAAAACCGAAGTGCATTTATTTTTCAAACACAACGTTTTGTGCCACTTCCTGTACTACATATGTACACGTCTCGTAATCATTTTAATCCCAAGTCCCAGTTTGGTGTAATTCAATCAAGTGTGCTGCATTTGACAGAACACCACTAAACATCAATCCATCAGACAGAATCAACCTTACATAAGAGCAGCTACCAAAAAAAAAATTTGATTTTACGAAAATTCTATAATCGTTGCCATGGTAACATGTATAGTAAGTACATAAGTTCATATTCATTAACTGATGGAATTAATATATTCATTTTTGTAGGTAAACCTTTATGGATGTTTTTCCACCACAAGATAGTCTTCGTTGTGTAGATCGGATTGCAGTTTTCTCAGAAATAAAAATTGAAAGAAAAATAAAATCAATTTTATATTTTATTTTACAATTATATGTGGTTCCTTCCTGATCTGTTAGCACAAACAGGGAGGCACACAATTATATAGAATGTCTTTGGATGTGGTAGCATTCACAATTTCACTTTTCCACTATAAGACCCAAACCTGACAAAACCAGCTCCATGAAGATGTGCTTTCCATGGGTTGGAGTGGAAGGTCTCCTGCGATAAAACTCAAACCCTACCAAACACCTTTGGGATTAATGTGGACACTGACTGCACCCCAGGCTTCCTCACTTCACCTACATCAGTACCTCACTTTACCGACACCCTTGTGTCTGAATGAACATAAATCTCCACACTCCAAAATCTAGTGAAAAAGCATTTCAGCTCGACAAAGATTGGATTTGAAAAAGAATGAAATGTACTTCGAAAACTAGAAAATGTTCACAGAGACTTGGCTGGTTTCTATTTTGTGAGGATTCATTTTGATGATATTAATTCTGTACTATAATTCTAATGCAAGTGACTTTAGTATGAAAAATTCAACTATTACAAGTTTCAGTAAAATGAAAGATTATCAGTTGGGTCTCAGTTTCTAGAATCACCCAGAATCAATCCCATCTAAAAAAAAAAATGCAGAGAATGAAGTGTGATGCTGGTGCACGTGGCATGCGAAAGAACATTCCAGAAACTCACCGGGTAAGAGTGAGGTCATGGCGGTGGAATTCGAGTGCTTTGGTGTAGTCCTGGAGGTGGAAGTAGGCATTGCCCAGCTGGCTGTAGATGGCGCTGAGGATCTGCAGGTCCTCCGTCCCTACCTGGATGGCAGACTCGAAGAAGGAGACGCCTACACGGTAATCACCTGTCTTACACAGACGCTCTCCCTCCAGCGCCAGCTCCAGACACGAG
Organism: Silurus asotus; assembly: GCA_024362625.1. NCBI lineage: Eukaryota > Metazoa > Chordata > Actinopteri > Siluriformes > Siluridae > Silurus > Silurus asotus. The sequence continues at coordinate 5,971,163 of MU579904.1, forward strand.
GCCTCCATCCTGGAGACAAAGAGAAACAGAAAGGCGTAAGAGAAGAGATTGGAGAAAAGAATGGGCAGGGTTTAACGCCATTACTTTTGTGGCCTGATGCATTTATTTGCTTGATGGAAAAATTATTAAATGAAGAAAACAATATTGGTTGAAAATCAGATTTTCCTCATGGTGATAGTCATAAATCAGAACATTTCTATCACAAATACAAAATAAATAATCTTTCAGATACAAACAAACATGAAACCGAACACACTACCAGACACTCATCCAGGAAACTGGACACAGAACCAGAAAACCAAACAAACAACGATTCTGACCACACAGCCAAACACACAACCAAAAAAAATTAACACAACCAGACTCACAACCAGGAGATTGAACACACAGCCAAACACACAACCAGGAATTTAAAAATACAGCCAAACACACACAACCAGATAACTTAACACATTGCCTGATAAACAACTAGCAAATTGAACACAACCAAGAGACTCAACACAAAAACAGATAACACTGAACACACAGCCAGGAGACTGAACACACAGCCAGACACATAATATACATATATATTATTGTGTGAGATACACACACACACACACACACACACACACACACACACACACACACAAATATTGGTTGAAAATCAGATTTTCCTCATGGTGATAGTCATAAATCAGAACATTTCTATCACAAATACAAAATAAATAATCTTTCAGATACAAACAAACATGAAACCGAACACACTACCAGACACTCATCCAGGAAACTGGACACAGAACCAGAAAACCAAACAAACAACGATTCTGACCACACAGCCAAACACACAACCAAAAAAAATTAACACAACCAGACTCACAACCAGGAGATTGAACACACAGCCAAACACACAACCAGGAATTTAAAAATACAGCCAAACACACACAACCAGATAACTTAACACATTGCCTGATAAACAACTAGCAAATTGAACACAACTAAGAGACTCAACACAAAAACAGATAACACTGAACACTGAGATACACAAACACGCACACACAAACACACACACACAAATACAGTATATGAGGGTCATGGTTTCATATTTGATGCCCTTTCAAATGCTTCACTAAACAATATAAGGAAGATGAAAATCATGTAGTGATAATAAAATCTTCACGTTCCACCATAATCCTGTAGAAATATCCTTTAGAAGAATGAGAGTTTGCCTTCCAGGAAACATCCAGGACAAATACCAAAGATGTTCTGGTGGTGATGTTTTCCCCTTCTCTACATGTTCATTTATAGCCTTCTGCACAATTTCTTCCTAAATAAAACCTGCAACTGAAGGTCATTTAAGGTCTTGGCCTTGGAAAACCTCCCTACAAACATTTAAATCCACGAAGAACCCAGACGGCATTTTATTGAAACAACCCTCCTCGTCGTCTCAACAATCTCCTACCTCTCCCTCCTTTTTCTCCTGTGGCGCCGCAACCATTCCTTCAGTGGCGATCTCTCTTGCTTTGCGGCTACGTTCTCTCCCTTGGCGGACTGGACCTGCCTGCCTCTGCGCAAGACGTGGCTGGAAATGCAGTGCCGCAGCTGTTTAGCATTAATGCCCATTAGAGGAGGCTGAGGCTTCCTGAGATCCACTGTTCAGATCGTCCAAAGAGACTCCCTGCTTAATGTTAACTGCTTGAAGGTACAACGTGTCCCGCTGAGTGTTGGGTAAATACAGGTAACGTTAAGCCTGGCTATTAGGAAGTTTACTATCCGGCTCGAAGGATTAAATCTGGTGTACCCTCATCAGGAGATTGTACCCGCCCCAGTGCGTCAGTAAAAACACGGTACAGGATTCAGAACACTCAAACTTTACTGTGTTTAGGATTCGATCGTGTGTTGTGCGATTCTTGCGGTCATCTGCCAGCTGCTTGTGCGATGTCGAATGACTGCTGCTCCTCAGTGTTCTGGCCCTTTAAGCACTCGGTCGGTTGCAATACAACTGAAGGGGAAACAGGAAATGCGTGTGTCCTTCAATCCACACCTGCTGACGCCTGTCAAGTTCAATTAGGGTCCAAAGACAATAACTGTTTCTCTGTGCAGGTTTTTTTTTACATTGAGGAGCAAATGTTTATTAAATCTACTGGATGAATCCTATTGAGGAACCTTCTATGCTTCTCCTTACCTAAATGAGGTGTTGTCTTAGACTTCTGGACAAGAACTTCCCTTTTTGCATAAATGTATCTTCTAAATCACGCTGTAAGACATACTACACATCCGGTCATTAATATCGACAGTCTGCTACAAGGGTTCAGGACCACAGGTTGCACAAACAGTTTTGCAATTAAGTGCCTATTATCGCACACCAACAATGGAAGTGTAATGAAAGGAGTCTGGTTCTTCTTAAGTTTCTTCCTCATGCCATCTCAGGGAGTTTTCCCTGCCACAGTCACCACTGGCTGACTCACTAGGAATAAACTTACACATTCCTTTATACAACCTTATAACTTATCTGTGAAAAGCTGCTTTAAAACGATGTCCATTGTAAAATGTTTTCAAATTTGGTTTTCTAGACAAATATTGCACATTTCTATAGACGCAGACTGGGACATGTTCGTGCGCAGCTCTGACGACGTCAACAGTTACAAAAGCGGTTGTGGGATTCTTCGAAAAACTAGCGGATGATACGGTACAGAAAACCCCCACCGGAATGTTTCCCAACCAGAAGCTGTGGGTGAATAAAACTATCCGCAAAGCTCTGAGATCCCGCTCTGCTGCCTACAACAGTTTCAACATGGTGTAGGAGCCTGTGGCAGGGACTGAGAACCATCACAGACTACAAAACACCATCCTCCGGAATTTGTAATGCGGACGCTTCTCTGGCAGACGAGCTAAACATCTTTTACGCTCACTTCGCGGCTGCAGCCAACCATGCTAGCGGCACAAAAAGCATTCAGGAGAGTTAATACCAGGCAGGCAGCAGGATCACAGGTCGGGTTCTAAAAGCCTTCACTGACCAACTAGCACCGGTGTTCACTGAGATATTCAACCTCTCCCTGGAACAGTCTGTTATCTCCTAATGCTTGAAACAGTCCAGGATTGTTCCTGTCCCAAAGAAACCCCAGCCCCCATGTCTCAACGACTACCGCCCTGTAGCCCTGACCTCAGTAGTGCTAAAGTTATTTGAAAGACTGGACAGAGACTACCACACTGCATCACTACTGGATACTCTCCATTTAATGTACCGCCAGAACCGCCCTACTCTCCACACAACGATGAGCCACCTGGACAGCAGAAAAAGGAATTATGCAAAAATGCTGTTTGTGGACTACAGTTCATCGTTTAACACCGTAATTAACTCCACGCTCACCTCCAAGTTGGAGTTCCTGGGACTCCTGGACCCCTGTGTTAATGCATCTCCAACTTCCTGACAGACAGACAGACCACAAGCCGTACAGGTGGGCAAACACACCTCATCCACCCCTCCCTCAGCACTGGAGCTCCTCAGGGTTGTGTTCTGAGCCCCCTGCTTTACTCACTGTACACACATGACTGTGTGGCCATTACCAACTCCACCACAATAATCAAGTTTGCTGACGACACTGTTGTGGTGGGCCTGATCAACAACGACGAGATGGCCTACCTACCTATTAATAATCTCGAGAGACTGAACGTACCATTGCACCGAGCTCTCTGACCTGCAGGACATCTACAGCAAGAGGTGCTGGACCAGGTCCAGGAAGATTGTGAAGGACCTCAGCAATGGACTCTTTTCTCCCTTACATTCCGGGAAGCACTTCCGATGCTTGAAAGCAAACACAGAGAGAATGAGGAGCTTCTTCTTCCCGTAGGCGATTCGGAGTCTAAACCAGGAAACACCAAGCAACTTGTACTGGACTTCTCTCTCAAATTGGAATTTGTTAAGATCAGCCATCATGAAGCAAATTATGTGTGTGAGCACCGTCATACCGATCCACCAATAGGAGAATGGCTTTTTTTTTTTTTCGACCTCATCAAATGCCTTATATTGTTTATTGGATATTTGAAACTTGAAATTCCTGCTTGTGAAGGTAGGTGAAGTCAAATTACTACATGCGGCTCATTAGTTAGCAACATGATCTGTGTTAAATTCTTTCATCCCTTAAACCTGACGAAAAACAAGATTCTCCAGAAAACCTCAAAGTCCTGCCTCCATTAAAAAACAACACCACAGTGGTATTATGTCCTATTCACTGCTGTAATTACAAGGTTCTGACCTGGAAAGAACATCCGTCTTCATAAACGCTTGCTGGGAATTCGAATGAGGGGAAGCTTGAGTCAAAACACATGAATTTGTAAATTTGGGGTACTATTCGATTTTGATCAAAAGAAGTTCATTTTCCATGGATTGTGATGGATCAGTTATTTGTTTGCCCTTGTTGCTGAATGAAATCTCACAAGTCCTCACAAGCCCCCACTAAAAATCTAGTGGAACATCTTCCCTGAAGAGTGGAGGTTATTTCTATCAGCAAATGGGGACTCAATATGGAATGGGACATTCAAAAACCACAAGTCTTTTGGTCCTCATAGTGTATATCCTGATACATACATGCCATCTAAATGATTTGATTTATTTTTGGTAACTGCGACTATTTATATATTACAGTCAGCAAATTTCGAGTCAAACCATCTGGGTATTTCTTTCTTCTCTTCTATTTCCTTCTTGTTTTGTGTTTTGTTCCATGCAGCAGCCCTGATGACTGCGTCACGGAGAAGACGACTTTACCGGGGCACTGGCCAGATTTCTGAGGCCAAGCTGAGCAAATCCACTTGTCTGCGGTAATTCCAGCTCTTTGCCCAAAGTGACCTCAGTGCCATTAAAAGAGCGACGCCCAGCTACAGAGCAAAGAAAGAAGATTTAGCCTGTGTCTTTGCTTCATTTTCCACATCCAGGAGAGTAACTAACAATGTTTTACTGATGTATATCCAAATTCGAAATGTGAGAATGTGAACGGTTCTATTGTCAACACAGTTTATTACGATGTATTCAATTGAAAATGTGGATTTTAACCATTTATAGTTACTTCTAATAATAAAGAACATCCATAGAAAAAGCTTACAATTAGAGAAGATTTACTGAAATTTTGAAATAAGAAAAATAACAAAAGTTTGCTGACACCCAAGCACAAGTTTTAGTATGTGCTTTCTAACTTCCCATTTCACATTTAATCCACTTGTGCTGTTCCTATTAAGTCCTCCACTCTTCCGAGATGACGTTCCACTATATTTTGATGTGTGTTTATGGAGATTCAAAGTCAGGCACTGATGTAGGGTGAGGAGGCCTGGGGAGCAGGAGGTTCCAATTCAAAAGTATTCAATAAGGTTAAGTTCAGAGCTCTATAGCAAGAGATCTTCCACTCCAAACCCATATAAAGCACATTTTCATATAGCTGGCTTTGTGAACAGGGGTATTGTCATGTTAGAATAGGTTTGGATCTCCTAGTGAAGGGAAAACGTTATGCTGCTACCACATCCAAAGACGTCCTATACAATTGCATGCCTTTATCTTTGAAGTAACAGTTTGGGAAAGAACCACATTTGGCTGAAAAAGTCAGACGATGGCTGGAAAGTCCCAAAACTTTTGTTCCTATAGTGTATTTTTTTAATCATTTGGATCAATTTAATCTTTGGCGCTTCAAGAATAATTTTTTTCCAAACCTAATTTATAAAAATGTCTCCATTCCCTCAGGAATTGTGCCTAATGTATTAAAGCTTAATAGAATCCAGTCATCTACTGGTGACTTTTGAGTTTCCTTCAACCTTTTCCGTTCTTGTTTGTTCTTCATTTCATTAAATTAAATTATTCATCTATTCACAGAAGAAGAAAAAAAGCTGTTACATGTTGTATTGAAACAAAGATGTAAGGGAAAAAAAATCTAATGCATACAATGAGACAACCGAGTCTGATGAGCAATGGAATGAAGATCCAAAACCTGTTGTTTGGGCAGTGAAACACGGTGGAGTGACAGTTGCTGATCGTTAATAGCAGGAAGTGAATATGAAAGCATCTTTGCTAACTTATTGGGTGGTGCTGAAATCATCTCGGCTACACTAACTAGGAAGCAGGAACTGAAATCTACCATGTTCTTCATCATATTTCGTCCTCTCTTACGAGGAACCACAGCACCGAAGACGACCGGTGTGTAAGAGCCGTGCTATTAAAGTTTAAATACAGCCATGAAATATTGAGTGGTGGAGCAGATGTGGCTGAGGCAGCTATAATTCTCCCAAAACAGAAATGGATTGTGTTTCCAACCCTGAGTGTGTGTATCCAATTTTCTCCAAGTTTCAACAGGGTGTGTGTTTTGTACTTATGTTAGAACAAAGAGCACACAATTACTGATATGATGAACTTTTCTTTATTATGAACGGCAATAAATATAATAGAGTCTAATGAAGGAACAACTAATTAAAGCCACAACAACATACTTTTTTTTTATGTCAAGGATGCGCCTAAATATTTACTGTAACTATTAATGAATAAAAAAAAATGTGTATGTGACAAATAAAATTTGATTTGATATATATGAGCCATTCTTGAATAAATAAAAATATATTCTGCTGTGATGCAATAAAGAATAGAACGATGTGGGACGTCCTGTTATAAGAAAATAATGTTTAATTTACGTATTACCAATTATTATACTTTGACATTACTACATTCTTAACTTTAAGAGTCCTAAATTGATTGGTGTTGAGCTCTCTGAAGGGGTTCCTTAGAGACAGCTGGGTTCTACCATGGGTTCCCTACTAAAGCGACAAACCTTGAAGGGTGAAAAACTCTCTTCTTCAGTCCAGAAGGATTGTTCAGAAACATCATCAAACAAGGGATGGCCCAAAAATTAAAGCCATGAATAGATCTCTCTCTCACACACACACACACACACACACACACACACAAAAAAATGTGACCCTCTTTCAGTCTCTTTTGTGTCTCAAAACAAATCCAGACAGAAACCAACAAAAGGTCCCCCCCAGACAAAAACATAGAAGTCAAGAAAGAAAAAAACAAAACAAAAAAAAACAAGAAAACAAAAAAACAGCCACATCAAGCACTTCTCCTATTACAAAGACTCGCCTTCGACAATTACAGTCAAATTCCTACCTGGAACGGACGTAAAATGTTTGCTCCTCATCTTTCATCCTGCTGTCCATTTAGAGACATAATAAAGACGCAAAGACAAACGAGAGACGAACAAACGAAGCAGACATCAGATGATAAACGAGTCTAAATAAGGCCGAGTGACAGACTGGAAGTGAGAAGAAACACGGAAACATGAGAGGAGAGGAAAGTGTGTGTGTGTGTGTGTGTGTGCGTGTGTGTCAATGTATATGAAAGAGAAAGAAACACACACACACACACCATTGGCCAATATTTCACCTAGGAAAAAATTGCTCATCTTTAAAGTTATCCAGAAACGCAGGATTACTAGGGTTGCCATGTCTACAAAGATTACTCTACAGTTATTATTTGAGGTTGACGGTTAAAACATTTGCATACTGTAGATGCTTTGTGCCTGTGATTTGCAAACCAACCTGGTGTTTAATTTTTAATGCAAACTGTAAAAATATATTATAATGTTTAAAACATTGTGGGCTGTGGTTCAGAGCTGGGCAAAGTGAAAAATTAGTATCGATATCATAATTTGCATCTCACTATTCTTTTTTTCTTCTTCAAATATTAGAAAGTATCGCAATACGTTTATTAAAATGAAAAACAAATGTCATTTCACAAAAAAATGTCCAAATATTGAAATGCAAATGCATTTTTTATTTTTTTTTAATGTAGTGATTTTTTCTTTCTTTTTTTTTTTTTATAGCTTTTTTGGATTCCTTGGATTCCTTGAACCTAACAAATGTCATTTCACAAAAAAATGTCCAAGTATTGAAATGCAAATGCATTTTTTATTTTTTTTTAATGTAGTGATTTTTTCTTTTTTTTTTTTTTTTTTTTATAGCTTTTTTGGATTCCTTGGATTCCTTGAACCTCATTTCTGTTCTCTTATTTTTCTCCCAACTCAAATCTGGCAACCCTGAAGCTGATTGAGTTTAAATGAAATACATTGCTTTAGTGATGCAAGTACAGTCATGAGAACTATGAGGAAATCACCATAATAAGCACATTTTTGTGCTGAACAACTACAAGAACGATGACTCATGAGTTGCAGGATCACAGTTTTACACTACATGTGTTTGGATACCCCCCCACTGTTTAGATACCCATGCCAGAGTTACTGTGCAGGAAACGGTACCCAAGTAAAGAACCCCTCAGAGCTCATAAAAATAACCTTTAAATAACCTTAAGTCTCCATGCCAAGCTTTATAAACATCGAGACAAAACAGTGCAGCCTGACACTACTTTCCAGATGTTTTACAGATGTTCAAAATTAAAAGACTGGCCGGCATTAGAAATGGAGTGTAATATATTGCTTGTTTTACTGCGTGTGCTGAAGAACACCAGATCCCATGCGTACAATAGGAACGAAACGCTTGTTGTAATTTGAAAGTAACGATGCCAAGCAGAGCTACTCTTCCAATCCCAATGTCTCCAATGTCCCCAAAACTGTTTTATTCCTTTTATACAGCACAGCACAACACAACAAACTATTACTTACTGCCGTACGTATTGTCCGTTTATCACTACACCGAATGCTGTGCAAGTTCCTCGTTTCCATGTATGATAAAGCTAAACATGCAAACGCTCGGCCTGTCAGATGAAATGCACACAAAACGACGCATCAAGATGCATTCGGCGCCAGTGAATAAAAGAGACACGGGTAATAATAACCTAACCAGTTATCCAAGTCTATTTCAGAAATACAAACCTACACCCTGGTCTCAAACCAAATCCAGTTCTTCTTGAATGTCATGCCAATGATTGTTAGGCCTGTCCCAGATTATCCCTGCTGTTGTACATAACTATTTCCTGAATAATTACTTCATGTAGCTTAAAGATGCTATCTGAACTATGTATATGAAGACAAAAGTTGGGTGCACGCTATGGTTTTCTGAAAATGTTACCGTTTGGTCGTGAACCAATTTAGCGCCACTGGAGTAAGACAGCTAAAGACAATTTTCCTGAAATATACTTGTTCTTTGTTAGATTTCAGTAAGTGGTCCTATGAAGCATGTTACCAAAATGAATGTGGTATAGGATAATCCTAAACTCGTACATAAACAAGTTATGTAAGTGGGAGTCTCAACATTAATCCGGATCCAAAAATGGCTCGTCCACATTGAAACATCTGAGCAAAATGCCATCACAGTTTCGATTTAATGTGGACATCATCCAGATCTTCTGTTCAAACCCCTTTTTGTGCTTTTAGTACTTTTGTTAGACATGAAATGTACATGTCTTTTATTGAACGTGGCCAAGACTTCACTCTTCTGACTCTTACACTTAGTTGAATTTTATTTTTTAAACATCAGGTGAGAAACTTACATTTGTAGCTATTATTTTTAAGTTATAGTTAGAAATTTGTACAAGTTGTTTGTAGTTCAAGTTGTATATCCAAGAACCTACTTATAAAATGTTAAAACTTGGCTGGTTTCACACATTTTACACATAAAATTCTGAATTTGAATATTTTTCACCCCTCAATTTTATTGAAATAAAATGTAATGATATCATAATGAGTAATAGGAAACTAAACAAGAGAGCATACAGTACAGCATTAGTCACAACTCCAAATTCAGGTTTGTCATGTTTTTTTGTGTGGTATTTTATTACTATGAAACTTATTTTCACGTCATTACAGGTGAAAAAAAAAGTTTTATTTGAGAGGAAAAATATGCTAAATTGGTGGAAAACAACTGGTGAACTACAAGATGAAGTCTGTGGAGTAAAGCCGCGTTGAAACCGATGCGTTTCGGTATAAACAATACACATAATACACGTTTATTTTGGGGTAAATTTTCATAAAATATCGAAACCGAAACTGAATATAAATCGATTTAAAAGTTCCACAAACGCGCGCGTTAGAGACTGAGGGAGAGAGAGGCTTGGGCTCGGCGCGCGCGCGGTGAGCTTTAATGCGACGGTTGGCCGAAGGAGATTCAAACGTAACGCACGCGAGCGTTTCAGATGTAGCGCACGCGACGGTGTTACCTTTTTTAAAGTTCGTGAGTGACGAGGCGCCAAACCGCCACCATGTCCCGCAGCTCCACCGCGAAACTCCACAACAACTCGCTCAAACGCGGTTCCACTTCGCCGCCATGTTTCCTCAAAAAGTTTGCTCTATTCTTCCCGTTTCGAGTAGGAAAAAACCCGGTCCGTGTCAGCAGGCAGTAAGAGCCGGAGAAGGAGTTTATTCCGGGCCACTCCCCTCCACAGGACGCAAAACAAAGCCAGCTTTCTCCTCAGACCTGGGGCTGTGTCCCAAACCGCAATACAGTACATACTTCACTAGTTTTTTCCTCAGTTGCCTTGTTTTTCAGATCAGAAATTAAGCTCCCAAAACTACTTGCTCAACCTCCACATGAAAAAAAGAGTATCATAAAAGCAATTTCTCCTTTGAACAAATTGTAATTGCTTTGGTACATTAATTCGATTGATCGTGTACAATTGTTTGCTGTTTCCCCAAACTATCACCTGTGTCAAGTCGATCAAAATATATTAGTTGTTTCTCAGCTCAGAAATGAAATTCTCAAAACTACTTCCAAGTCATGTCGTCACTTGTGCAGATCTTAAAAACTATTTCTCGTTTCTTTGATCGAATTGCGAACGCTTCGTACAATTATTTAATCGATTGTGTACAAGTGTCTGGTGTTTCATACAATATCGATTGTTTATGTCATGCTGAACAAAATACTCGTTTCACATGAATAGTTTTAACCCCCAAAACACCTCCACAACAATTCATTGCATAAGTTAAATTAATTTTTATTTGTTTAGCGTTTTTAACAATGAACATCGTCTAAAAGCAGCTTTACACAATTAATGTGGTGATAAAAAATAAATATGTTCTTTATAAGTGTACGTTTGTCCCTGATGAGCGAGCCAGTGGCGACTGTGGTGAAGGAAAAACTCATTAGGGAACGGCATTAGGAAGAAACCTTGAGAGGAACCAGACTCAAGAGGGAAACCCATCCTCATCTGGGTTGCACCGAATATCCACTTACTGCAGATATACGATGTTGTGGGGTGCAGTGATGGTGATCAGAAGCTGTTGACATTAACTACAGTCCAATCCATCCTCAAGGCTCATGTTCTTACTCTGGAATTTCATGGAACCACCCAAGGCGTGGATGAGAAACCGTCCCAAGCTGGACAGAGTGGCCTCCAGTCGAAGAGAACACCATCCAGAGGCAGGCCTGGACGTGTGGAAAGCTCCATGGAGGGAAGAGGGGCAGGAACAGTGGTCACTTAATGAAAGTAATTTAATGCAAGATATTTAGATCAGTTTTTAGAATTTGCCACATTTCAATTTCTATTAAATTTGTTTAATTTTCTGGAATTGTGCACCAATCTTGAATTTTATTAATGAAGGCGAGCAAACAGCAATACAGTACAGTAAAAGTGTGAACCTGTCCGGTCTCTTGCAATCAATATAAACCAAAAAAAAGCAATCAAATCAATGAATTTGTGCTGCTGAAATTCACAGATGTCGTACAGATGAAAATCAACTTTGTGCATTTTTAATCATTGTAACCCAAACCGTAGTTTCTATCAATACATCCTGAAACTGTGCAGCGTCATACTGACAACATGACTAAACATTTTCACTCGTTTGTGAACGTTGACACAAGGACGTGTCATTCTGAAGCCAATGAGATCCTAATTGCCACAAATATTTACGTTTGTGGAAGAAATCCAATGTGCTGTGCTGTTTGTACAAATTGTTTAAAAAAAAAAATGTACTTACTGAAAGTATTAAGGATGATTAGAGAAATGCTCCAAAGAAAATAAGAAAAACTGTATACTGGTTCTCACTGGAGTCACTGAATGTATAATGGTTAAACCAGTTGTCATCATCTGCCAAGTTTATCTTCTTCTTTTTTTCTGTAAACGTGTCTTGAATTGATTCATTGTGCAGATAAAAGGACGTGACATTCTGATGCCCATGAGATCATCATTGACACAAATATTTACTTTTGAGAAATGAGCTGAGGATTAAGAGAAAAGTACAGGCTTTTGTACGTATTTTATTACGTGTTGCTGTTTATACAAATTGTTTTAAAGAAATGCACTTACTGGTTTGTAAATATTAAGAATGATTCATGAAAATGCTCCAAAGCAACTGAGAAAAACTGAAAAAAAATGTAAACATGCAACAAACCAAGACAAGAAGACATCAAGCTGGTCCTGATTTTCCACAAGGTTTCCAAATGGCATTTCCATTTTTTCCTCTTTTCTTAGATAGATAGATAGATAGATAGATAGATAGATAGATAGATAGATAGATAGATAGATAGATAAAAAATTAAGAAAAACTTCTGACACAAATCTAAATAACTGACTTAACTATAATAATGGAAATTCACATTTTTTATAATAATTCCAATCTTTTTTTATTGGACTTTTTTATTCTATTCTTTAACTCTTATCCTTTGCATTCTTCATGCAATTTTATAATCATGTCCCAGTCGTTAAAGCGCTTCGCTACGTCATACTGTGCACGGTTCTTCAAATGTAAGCAAATAATAATAAAATGTAATTAAGTAAACATAAAAAAAACCCATACATTTAAAACTTAAAATGAGAAACTTTCCAGTGTAGATATTTGTGCCAAAAGTGATCATATCAACATGACCATGACATTAATAATAAAATGAAGGGAAGTGATCACTAGGGGGAAAAGTTTTGGACTTGGGATTAAAAGGTCAGGAGTGCAAATCCCAATACCACCATCCTGTCATTACTGGGCCCCTGGGTGAGGCTCTCAACCCTGTGTAGTTGTCTAAAAAATAGATCACTTTAGAAAAGGTTGTCTGCAGTCTTCATGACTGATGAGTTTTACTTATTTGTAATATTTTCCATATTATTGAGAGAAAACAGAGAGACTAGTGAGAATATCTGCTGAAATGTTATCAGGAACTATAATAATAACAGGAATTTGTTTTTTTGAATATTCCACAACAGAATATATAACAACAAATGACCTGACCGGTATAATAATGACAATTTAATGTAATTATTGGCAAACTGCTCTGTTACAAGAGAAAAATCATGATATTATAGGAAAGTAATCCACTTTGGGATGAAAACAGCACCAGAGCATTAATGATTGATGACTTTCCAATAAGAGCAGCCCTCGTTGTTTTATTCTTTACTTATATCACACAGACAGTCAGTAGAAATACAAAGTTTTTTTATTGAAAAGAAAATAAAAATTTCTAAAAAAACTTTTGCTTTTTTTTCATTTGTTCATCATGCAGCGCCCACTAGAGGGCGCTGCATGATTGCAACATTTTTAATCATTTAATTGTTTTAATTTACATACAAATCAATTGTTTAAAAAACACAACCAGACTCAGTGAAATATAAGGAAATATTTTTACACAGCCAGAAAAGTTGCATCATAGAAATTTACACTTAAAATTCTTTTTTTTTTACACCTGTGTTTATCAGGCAGTAAATATCAATAATACATAAACAAACTATAAACACAAAAGAAGACCAAAAACGGCATGCTTTACTTTATTATTCTGTATAAATATATTTAAAATGAGCAAGTATGAGGAGAATAAATGAGGATAAAAGTGGAGGATAAAAAGCAACATCATATCAGGGCACAGAATGACAACAAACCATTTTTTTCTGATTCCATTTCCTTTTCCGTAAAAAAAAAAAAAAGAGAACGTTTCTAACAGGAAAACGTTAGCAGCCTTTTAGTACAAAAGCATGGACACAAAAAAGACAACTAAACAGACAAATGGCACATTGCAAAATAATCCATATTTAAGGATTAACACCAGATTTTACAACAAATTTGGTCACCTATTAATGGGATTAACATTTTAGTAGTTATAATTAAATCGTTGGTGGAAGAACGAAATTTGTGTCGTATCATTTGGAAATTTCAAAAATGCCAAAATTATTACTATTGTCTACGTCAAAAATTGTCTCAGCCTCATCATAATGCTTCAAAACACAATGTCAAGGTGTTTCCTACATCTTTAAAGTTGGAAAGCCATTCGGGACACGTCCTAATCTGTATTTAAAGCAAAAAGCCACCATGTTTGGCCTTCAAAACATCTAAATGTGTTCCTTTAAGAGCAGAGCGGTATTTTGGGAATAGCCTGCCACTGCATTCCACCGATATTACTGCGTGTGTGTAAGACCGAGGAATATGTCCTTATTATTTTCTGATGCTCATTTCTAAGTTTCTTAGACCAACCCGTAACCCTGTTGCCAAGAAAAATAAAAAAGCACGAGTTTTGGAAACCTGTCTGTGCTTATATGATTTCTGTTGTAACTGGAGTTAGTGAGCTCTCCCTTCACCCAGACTCAACGCGTTACAGCGGCTTGTATCTAAACAGTAGCCGACCAAAAAAGTAATTGTTCACTGTCTTCCTCCTTCCTTTCACAACTATTTCTCTCGGGAGTTTATCTTTTGGCATAGTCGTGCGTTTAAAAATCACCCGGTGGAAGTTTTTTCTCCCGATGCCGTGCAGCACAGAACAGAGGTGGGGTGCGTTTTTTTAGTTTCCGTTCGGAAATTTTATTGATCTAATGTTATGGGGTTCAGTTTTTTGGCTTTAAGTTTGTGAAAGCGGGAAAAAAACAGGAAAAATCCATAAATTATCTGCTTCGTTGTTTAAGCCGCAGGGTTCAAAACGTGGGAAAAAAGTAGTGGCTTATAGTCCGAAAAATACAGTATACTATTACTCTGGTCAATCTGGTTCACTTCAGGCCAAAACTTCGCTCGGCTCGGCCCTGTGTCTTATTCATAAATCCCTCAGAAACTCATGAAGGATGTTTTAGACAAGCTTTCTGAGATGTTCAATGGAATTTCACATGACAGACAAAAATCAATATCAACCAGCACTCCAAATAAAAAAATGGAGCGAATATTTTTAAGCGGGAGAAACGTGCAGAACGAAATGCTAACATCCAGGATGGAAGATTAAACCTTGGCTAGCATTCGTGTGCCGTGATTTGAACCACATCTCACATATATACACATGTATTTATATAAAAATGAGTAAGCGTGGGAAAAATCAACACGTTTTGAGCTCCGAAGCAAGCAATAATAGCTATTCAACTTTTCAAAAATATTGTTTTTCAACAAGGCAATGCCACGTGCGTTTATTTTTTCCTCTCTTGAATTCTGCTCCAGCAGCTTTGCTTCACAGCTCCTGGACTGAAAGCGAGTCCCATGTGAAGCCTGGATCACTACAGCGAAGCGATCGTTTGATAACAGGAGCAGTATTGCTGGCTTGCTGTGGGCAAAAGAAATGCTAAATGGAAAAAAATAGAAAAACCCCAGAGTCTCTTGTGCGTCAAACGTAGACACCGAATCAAAATGGTGTATCCATCTGACTGCCTTTGGCTCCAGCGATAACGACTCCGTAACTACTCTCCTGCCATTGCATCCAAATCAGTCGCACCTCTTTCTGGACCTGAGAGACCCACACATATGTTCACATACATATTTACACGGGGGAAACCTCTTTTGAATACAGACACAGTTTCATTTTATATATATATATATATATGCAATATAATGTGTAACAAAAAATTGCTCGTCTATAAATGTCAGACCAGACCAGTCTCCCGGGATACCAGATTATCACAGACACATATACACACACACACACACACACACACACACACACACACACACACACACACACACAAGAGGATATACTAATATTAAACTCCAGCACAAAAGAATATCGAATCACTAAACGTTTGTTTTACTGCTGTGCCAAGTCTCATATCAAGCACTTAAATCGGCCATGACACACACATCCGGCAAATAAAACCGTCCGAGTGGAAACATAGCAAAAGTTCCGTTTGGTTCCGTTCTGTTTTAAAACACTATAATTACTTTTAAATATTTACAAGAAGATTTTGTATTCATGCTCTATGTTGAGTTTGGTTTCACTATAATTCAATTTCAATTCAATTCATTTTTATTTGTATAGCGCTTTTAACAATGAACATTGTTAAAACATATTTAGAATGTAAATATGTTCTTTGTAAGTATGTTTGTCCCTGATGAGCAACTGTGGCAAGGAAAAACTCCCCGAGATGGCATAAGGAAGAAACCTTGAGAGGAACCAGACTCAAGAGGGAACCCATCCTCATCTGGGTTGCACCAAATGTCCATTTAAAGCATATATACAAAGTTGCAGGGTGTAGTGATGATGCTCAAAAGCAAACTGCACTCCCGAGTCAGTGCAGCAGACCGGCGACACCATAATAATAAACATTTGCATAAAGCGTTCATATGCTGATTAGAGTATTAAAAACTTTAAGGTAGATTTAGAACAGATAACAACGTGTGATTAAGTTGAGAGAAAACACTCACCTCTTGATTGAGGAAACAGTACAGAATTGCCACCATGAGGCCCTTAATAAAAAAAAATAAAATAAAATTTTTTAATAAAAAATATGTAAATATTGCCTTTTTTTTTCAAACTGAAAATATATATATATTTTTTTCTCAAAATAAACGTGACAAATATGCAAAGATCTCAAATCAATAATCCACAGACATTTGCATCATTTTAACCGTTCAGCAGAAACTCACTGTTGGACATAATAGAGTAATTATACTCCTTTCATTTGTGAAATTATGTAATTACCCGAAGACCTTCATTGCTGGAAAATATTCCCCCGAGAAAGAGCGATTCATAAAAATATGTATTGTTTATGGGCAAATATTTGTGGACACCGATGTGGACGACCTTGTGTTCTTTTTGGACATGCCTTTCCGCATTTAGTCCCCATTTGCTGTTAAACCTCCATTCTTCTGGGAAGATGTTCCACTGGATTCTAAAGAGTGGTCATGGAGATTTGTGTGAGATTTTAGTAAAGTCAGGTCAACTTCGAGAATCCTTTGAAACGTGACAACAGGGACATTTAAAAAAATATTCGTCCTGCTGAACTTTCAATCCGCTTCAGTTAATAAAATGATCTTCCCGCCATCTTACTACTTTCAACTCAATAAATCACACAGTCGTTCCCGTCTGAGTCGCGTCTGAGTCGCGTCTGCAGAAAGCTTAAACTCCTCTCTGCCGTTTGATGACTGCTTCACTCATGAACGGAAATTCAGATTTAGTTTGCACTCATTCGTATATTGAACTCTAATCATCATTATCATAATTATATGTAGTAAAAGGGGCATCGGATCTGAATTTCCAGCTAAAAAAAAAGATGAAAAGAAAAATCTTCAGGCCTTGTTTTCATCACATTTCATGTCGTGAATTAACGTCCTATTATATGCTATTATTGAAAATTAAACTGGCTTCAGATTGTCAGATTCGTGTTCTATAAATCAGACTTTCGAGTGCAACTGCTGCATAAAGAGTAATAAGCAAAAATGAACTATGATAGCAATCTGTAAAATTAAGCTGTTTTAGAGTTTTAACATTTGGTTCTTTTCCATATATGTACATTCCATGTACATTCTTCAGGCGGAAGAACGTGCCGGAAACCGAAGTGCAAAACACAAATGTTTTAATGAACAACAAATGGCAGAAAACGGCAAACCAAACAAAACTCCAGGTTGGACTACACCTGATGAACACGATGAGGAGCGAGTTCGTAGAACTTAACAGTCCCGCAAACAATATTAATCCAAACCAGAACCGTGATGTCTGTAGCTTGGGTAGTCTGACAAGGTTCTTCAGCCGAAACTGTAGAACAGACAATGAGTTGGTGGAGAATGGAGGTATATAGGGTGGTGGTTGATGAGTGCCAGGTGGAGGTGGTTAGTAGGTAGGAGAGCTACTTTTAGTGATAGGTGGATTTGGTGAAGGTGTGGCTGGTGGATTCCTGACAACATTACAGCACAGTGAAATATCCGGAAGCTGGGGTCAGCCATGTTACAGCACCCCTGGACCACAAATGGTTAAGGGCCTTGCCCAAGGGCCCCAAGAGTGCCAGCTTTACAATACTAGAGCTTAAAACCCCTTGAATTTCCGATCAGTAACCCAGAGCCTTAACTACAGAACTCTCATTTCCTATATATAGTGGTTCATCCTCAAATGGAACTAGAACCCTTGAACTAAGAGACCCAAACCTGATACAGCATAACAAAGCCCCTGTGCACAAAGCCAGCTTCATGAAGATCTGCTTCACATGGTTTGCATTGTGAAGCAGTGAACACCTTTGGAATGAATTGGAACGTCCCACACTCCAGCCCTCCTCACCTACACCCTTGTGGCTGAAAGAATCTTCACAAGCACACTCCAAAATCTAGTGGAACATTTTCCCAGAACAGTGCAGGTCTTATACGTTGCAAATGGAGACTAAATGTGGAATAGGATGCTCTAAAAGCATTATGAATCTTACTTCCAGGTGTGGATGGACTCAAAGTTAGTTTGTGTATACAGAAAATCTAAATTGGACTAAAATCTAAAATTCACTGTACTGAATATAAACCATTATGGAGTGGTGTGTTATGTTCTGCTTGCATCCCGGTTGCTGCTTAGCAGGTTACACTAAGCCCTGCACTTTTAGCTACAAAGGTTTCTACACGCCACTGTGCTAAAACATCTAATAGGTTAAAGCCGCTGCATGCGCTGTCCGGCTTGTAGTAATTACCTGCTCGTTCTGAAATATTTCCCAGAAAAACAGCGCATTTTACAGGTTGGAATTGGCAAAAAGATTTGCGGGTGGGTTTATTATTGCTCTCAGGGAGAATAAAGTGAGGAAAGGGGCAGCCCTGGGAATTTAGAACGGTGGCACGTTGTAGCAAGGACGCGGCGCACTTCAAGCTCAGGGTGAGAAAATGTGTTATACACTCGTCTGAGTCTTTTAATAAAAGGCCCGAACTCTGAATTTAACATGTTAACATCAAACATGTTCTTTGAGCAAGAACATGTTGAAACTCTGTGGCGACTTGGTGCTTACTGATTTGGAGAAACTTCACAGGTTTATGTGAATAATGAAATGATGCAATGCTGTTGTGAGTACAAGTTAAATATAAATATATATACACACGCATGCAGTTTTATAATTCATGTTTTTTCAGAGACATAATCATGTTCATTTCGTTTCTATGCAACATACAATGTAATTTAACCAAACAAACATCTATTAATGTCCAGATGTTCCACACTCTCGGCATCCAGACAGTTTGTTTCTCCAAACATCTTCTTCTTCTTTTGGCTTCTCCCATTAGGGGGCGCCACAGCGGATCATCCGTCTCCATACCCCCCCCTGTCCTCTACATCTGCCTCTTTCACCCCAACCACCTGCATGTCTTCCCTCACCACATCCATAAACCTCCTCCTTGGTCTTCCTCTTTTCCTCCTTCCTGGTGGCTCCATCCTTAGCATTCTCCTACTGATATACACCATGTCCCTCCTCTGCACATGTCCAAACCATCTAAATCGAGCTTCCCTCACCAAACGTTCAGCTGAAATACTTTGCCTCTGATAATATTCCATGATGGATATCACTCCAGACGACGAGTTTACAAAACTCCGTATGCCTCCGCAGTCCAGACGGAACGGTAGCCAAGTTGGTTCTGGATTGCTCTTATTTTTTGGAATAAGTCTCCAAAACAACCCCAAACTATTAATCTTCCAGCTCTAAGATGGACAGTGGGGGTGAGGCAGTCTGCTAACATCTTCTCTCCTGTTCACCATCTTTCATGAGTTCTTCTGTTTAGTCCAGAACTGTCACATTTGGACTCCACAGAACTTCCACTGTCGAGTTCTTGTGTGTTTTTGTGTTTTATGTTACCTCATTTCTTGCATATAAAAAAGGCAAAAAGGCTTTGTCTCAAAACCATTGGTGTGTCCAAACGTTTCACAGGAACGTGCCGTTGTACGATAATGTAAAGGTGTAAAGGTGAAGTGATAGTGTGTATGATGAGTACCTGAAATGAGCCGAGGCACAGCTCTAAACACAGACGCAGGCCGATGTTAGTGTAGTCCGGCATGAAGTTAAACACCACGTAATGGGTCCCAAACAGGGGGATGAGGAGCAGGGTGGACTTAGTCAATCGTCTGGGGAAGAGAGAGAAAAGGTATTAAAAAACAGGCAGAATAACGTCTGAACATATGCAAATGGCAAAAGTTCGCAAAACTGACATGTTGAAACCTTGATGGGAATTGAACACCGTGTGAAATCTGATCGTCCGAGATTGAAGGACGGCACGGGAGATTAACGGCAGCTCCTTTTTCTCGATTTTGCTCTATATATAAAAGGGCAGCGTGTCTCAAACTGAACAAGTTGTCGCTGGTGGCATTTGAGCGGTCGGCCGACATTAGGAAATGCATTAACCCTTTATTTCACTTATTCTTGCAAAACAATAATAATACATTATTTTTGTAATTCTCAGATCTGATTGGTCCAGAAGTTCATTGGTTCATTTTTTCTTTAAAAATAAAAATCCACGCAATCGCATTCCAGAGACGTCCTATACAAGCGTGTCCCTATAACATTGTGGTAACGGTTTGGGAAAGAACAATGACGTTTGATTCCATGATTTACCATGGCTGGAAAAGTCCCAATACTTTTGTCCATATAGTGTATGTACGTTGTTACGTGAGGTGAAGAACACAAATAGGGTTTATGGTGAAGTTGAAATGACTGTGCAGAAGACAACTTTTCAATCACTTCGCAACAGTCGTGTGTGCTTTTCGAACATCTCATTCCATCTCACTCCATCTCCATCTTATTGTTCAACCAGATTTTAGAGTCTGCTTTTGGGGTTTTGTGTTTGTTCATCCACAATAGGTTTGGGAAAAGGGTTAAATAGTGCTGAGGTGGATACCAAGACACTGGAAAGTTATTACTCCGTTGTGCACCTGTAAAAAGTCTGTCAGGTTTATCGATGGTGTTACAATCGAGCAATAGGAATATTGTTCTGAAAGTGCTGTCTATCCGTCAAAACCCGACGTGTAAAGCGGTATTGAAGACTCGGAGCACGAACCGGATGTCACTTCGAGTCAAAGGTTTGTGACAAAAGGCATTGTATTCATCTTCTGTTACTTTTGACAGCGAATTAACCCACTTACTCGCACACACAAACCCGTCTCTATGAATCTTATACCTCGATCTATCAGCTCTACATATAGAAAAAAAAGAAAGAAAAAAGAATCTGTCTTTTTCCTCTGATGAAATCAAAACATTATTCATTGGCCTTTCAGTAATAGGAATTCAAAAGCTTTTGTCTTGGTCATGTATCAAGCCTGATTGCCCCCTGCCCTCTATACATCTGGCAGGTTTTATCCAGCATGATTACTCCCTATTCAAATAAGGAATCGCTACAATCTCATCGAAGAGAAGCATCTTTTAGATTTTAAGCGTCCAACATGATGGAATAATACACATCGTCCAAGAGAGACGCATCGTGTTTGACCTATACGGTAAACGGAGAGAAAAGCATGACCACGCTGACGTCAAATCCATATCCAGCTGTGGGAAAAAATGGTCGGATTTGCTGTGTGGATCCATTAGAGGTAAATGTGATGTTAGGGAGAAAAAAACACTTCAAATCCATTTATAAAAGCTTTCATATTGCTGATGTTGTTTTTTATATATATATATATTTGTATCATTATTTATTTATTTGCCCATACTTTATTAAAAGCTATCAGAAATTTCTTTTTTTTTTTGGTTTTGGTTTGAACTCTTAGACTGATAGAAATGTAATACTTCAGCAAGACTGTGGTTCAGTTTGATATCTGTATATAGATAAAAAATGTTTCTTTCAAATGTTCATAAAATGAAATTCGCTCAAAACACTGCAATGGAAGAAACGAACATGTAAAAAAAACATTTGAGCTTTTTATATACTGAAGTTTATTTAATGACTAAAACATCAACTTGTAAAATCTTATTTCCTGCTTTCAGTGGTCTCGGTTTGTCCATAATGGTGATCTTGGAGACGGAGAACGCAAATTCACAAGGGTGCGAATGCGAAAATGATTTAAAGAATCGCAATCTAAAAAAAAAAGCCCAATAAAGCAAACACTCACCAAACATTTGATTTTTTACAAGTTTTATCTTCCTGCTTTGATTAAACCATATCTGCCCATGTATACCTACATTTTTGTGAACCAAGATTTGAGAACCAAATCTACTCTACAAACATGTGAACCAAATCTACAAGTCTTTAATTATGGTTTCTCATGAAATATTTGTTTTCCAAGTCAAGTCAAGTTTATTTCTATTGCGTTTTTCACAACAGACATTGTCTCAAAGTAGTTTTACAGAATTTAACAGTGAAGGTGGATGGTGTGTATTTATCCCTGATGAGCAGCCGTGGAGACTGTGGAAAGGAAAAACTTCCTTAGATGTTATGAGGAAGAAACCTTGAGAGGAACCAGACTCAAAAGGGGAACCCATCCTCATTTGGGTGACATCAAGAGTGTGTTCATAAATCTTTCAACAATACAGAACACTGGAGAGTGAGAACTAACATGAGCACTGGAGTGTGTGATTATGAGTGATGTTCTTTCAACAGTCTTTTACAGTCATTTGTGGTTATAAAACTAGGAGCTACTGAGCAACTCATAAAATAACTTTGCGACCATCACAGATCCAATGAACATGTACACCTGCAATTATCAATCAGTTCAATCTTCTATCTATAATCAGATTCTTGATTAATATGACTACTGAATTTGGGAAACAATCTCATATTTTTAAGATTGAATCCAATTATGAATCGAAAACTATGTAAAAGGAAATGAGTGCTTATAAATCTTTAATCCTAATCTTCTAAATCCTAAATCAGGAGAGACTCCAAACCTGTACTGGGACGAGTTGTTGAACTGGATTAGACGCGGGTTCAACTTCTGCACCAGGATCCTAATGATGTTCAGGAACAACAGGAAGTTGATCTGTTAAAAAATACAATAAAAAAATATTGGATTCTGTAAAGAAATGATGTGAGGATTAAAACATTGCAGATGTGCTGTTAGAGGAAAATAAATAATCAATAAAATAGTATAAAATACTGTGATTATCAGATGTAATGCATATACACGTGAATGCAAGTTCACCCCTATGGATACAACAATCGGACCCTTGATGATCCACCAGTACGGAGAATCTTCATTAACGTCCCAGCATCTGTAAGAACGAAGACGGTGCACTACTTATCAGATCAGAATTCAACGTTCGACATGACACCAGTGTAAAAAGGTTTTGTGTTGTGCTACTAATGATGAAGTGAAACCACTAAGCTCTAATGGACATCAAGTATATCAAGGTCAATTTGCTCAAGCAGTTCATTCCTGACTGTGAATAAGAGCCAGGCATTTACTCTGTGTCCTCGAAATATACCCTGGAGACGATCCAGAGGAGGATAAAAACCAGAGGAAGTCCTGCAGATGAAAGAGAGAGAGAGAGAGAGAGAGAGAGAGAGAGAAAGAGAGAGAGAGACAGAGAAGTGAACATTATCAGTAATCTGTAATGGAGATCATGTAGAGAGGAAATTTGGTCTACTTAATTATTCTTATTCGAAGCATGTGAGAGATAAAGCAAGCAAAAAAACTCCTTCTTAATTAACAGGGGAGGAAGGCAGCAAGGATACGACACGGGCATGACACTCGAAATGACTTTTAATGGAAGCATATCTAAAAAATAAATAAATAAACAAGATCGTACAATCGAGATCGCAGAATGAACCCCGGCGTTCAGTTTTTGGATTTGCTCAAACCTGTCATTAGTGTGAACCCACGTCGCTAATGACATCACTCGGGATGCAATCGGATTAGAAACGCATTATGCGGAATGAACAGTGAATGTGGTATAAAGGGATACAAATGCTAGGGATAGAAGGCATGTTTTTACGTTTTCGTTACAGAGATCGGTTCTGACGCACACATATGACCGTTAAGCCCCATCTTTCTGAATGTGTAGATTTCAATGGTGGAAGTACACAAACCATGTACTTGAGTTAAAGTTGAGGTAGATAAAATATGACTCCAGTAAAAGTTAGTGCTCCCTTTATCAAAGTAGGATGATTTTATAATGGTTTCAATGTTCCTATTCTAAATTTCGCCACAATAAACTCAGTTTATGTGGAATAAAACTCGAATGTGACTCTCAGCACACTGATCTATTTATAGAATGATATTAATGAGTCAAACATTACAAATAAGTTCTATTACAATGATCACGAGCACAAATCCCTCTTTTCAACTACTTCCAAAAAACTATGCAATTCATCCCACGTGTGTTGTGGTTTCTTCCTCAACACATGTGGAAGAACTCACAATCGAGTCTTGAGTTTCTTCCATCATTTATTCCTACTGAAATGCTCTGCTTGCTGTTAAACTGATGCTGAACTGTATGTTGAATTCCATTTGTTACTGTCTACCACGGGTATATTAACATTTACAGGATTCATCTGTACAAACCTTTCTAGTTCATTTAGAGTGTGAGAAAAAAACAAAAACAAACGAATGAAATAATTAAAAACTATAAATTAATATAAAAATGTAGAAAAAATAGGAAGTTAACAGCTTGCACAATAATAAAAAAATCTATAAAAAAAAACGTGGAAAATTTGCTAAAAACACTGCAAAATGTAAAAGATCTTTTGTGTTTTATATCATTTTTATGACTGTAACATCGACTTGTAACATCTAATTTCCTTCATTCTATCACACCTGAATGTGAATAGATAAATGTGTAGATTTACATTTACAGCATTCTTTTATCCAGGTAAATCCCATAATACATATAATAGTATTATTATGCACACTATTTCAAAACCCCCCCACAGACCACGACCCCCACCCCTCCGTCGTCTGCGGAAACTTTGGTTGGAGATGCAAAAAAAAAAAAAAGTTGGGGACCGCTACTGTATACCAAATGATTGAGGGGGAAAAAAAGCTCCACATGAAATCCTTAATTGGTTTAATTGAGTTGCAGAATAGTCTGGAAATTAGATTCTGATTAGACTTATCAACAGCTGGAACAAAATTGGAAAAAGACGTTTTGGCGTGAAGTGCCCTGTGACGCCAGAAATTAGTGACGAGAGACGTTAGATAGAAAATGACCTGCAGGGAGACGAAGCAGGGTTTGGTACAATGAATAAAACCTGAACTGTTGAATCTGTTCAAACTGATTCACATACGAGTCTGTTCAATTCAATTCTAATGTATTTCTATAACACTATTTTGCAGTGGACGTTGTATCAAAGCAGCTTTACAGAATGTAGGAATTACAGAACAAAACATTTCAATATAAGTGGATTATTTGTATTTATCTCAGATGAATACACAGCCTGGGGTTACCAGAAGCCTTGAGAGAAACCAGAGTCAAAAAATAAACCCATCCTCATTTTGAGTGTGATTATAACTCAAAAACAATACAAACATTGGAGTGTGTGATTATGTGTCATGTCCTTTTTATGTTCTAATACAGACAGTTGTGAAACCAGGTGTTCCTGAGCAAAAAATTCGCTCAACATCTGAGTTCGCTTTAGATTCGACACCAACCTCCTTCATGCCAGAGCTTTTTCAGAGTCTAAATTGTAATTATACAAATTACAAATGTGGCTAAAGTCGTTTTCATTTTTTTTCTGGTATGAATGGCTTTATGATGGCAGATGTGCACCCCTGGTGAAACCCACCATGCAGTGGTTAGGATAATGGATTTTTGATTGAAGGTTCATGAGTTTAAACTCCACCTCCACCAAGCTGCCACTGTGGGGCCCTTCAGCAAGGCCCTTAACCCTCAACTGCTCAGTTGTATAAATGATAGAACTGGAAGTCACTCTGGATAAGAGCGTCTGCCAAATGGCCTAAAAAAAAAAAAGGCGTCTGCCCAATTGGCTTGTTAATCTTTTCTTTTCTTTTTTTTTTTTACTTATTATCATGCTGTGTTACTGTTACACAGCTTTGGTGTGCTACCTTTTCTCAATTTCACACCTAGAGATGATCTCGTTCTCGTTCTTCTTCCCCCTTCTTCGTTTCTCGCTATGGATAAGAGTGAAGAGTGAGAAAGGCACTGGAGTGTTTACTTATAGTGTCACCGTGATATGAGGATTTTGCTGTGTCATGATGCGCTTGAACATTCAGCTTTTGTGGAGGAACACCTTTTGATGGTCCAAAATCAAATAGTAGCAATTAAACATCATGTGATGTGATGGTGGGGCTACATTTTTGTTTTATCTTTTTGATGAAAAAACTTAAAAGGAATTTCCGACCCATGAGTGATTCCTGCACATGATTTTAGAATAAATCCTTCATTTATATCTCCTTCTATAATCCATTTTCAGTGGGAGGAATGATAAGAAAAAAAGAGCGATCTGCTGAATAAAATGAAGTACTTTTGGCTCGAGACTGAATCCCACCTACAAGATAAGAAACACACTTTTCCTACGCGTCCTATGAGGTATGTGTAGTCACGCCATAGTGGGTATTAAAGAACCGCCTTCCAGACTCGGAGCAGACGCTATTAGCGGAGCAGTGGCGGTGTGTTAAGCGCACTCACCCCAGCCCAGCAGGCAGAAGCCCCAGAGACAGCGGCGACTGCGAGCGGAAAGAAGCAGAGAGTTGAGATACACAGCCTCCACCAGCAGCCAGGAGAAATTACTCATCACACAGTAATGACAGAAAACGACAGAAGCCTTACAGGCTGCCTGCATGGAGAAAAACAAGCGGGAATTAAGAAACGAGCCAAATTTTAATACGTGAAAGAAGATAAAAGGAAAACGGTTTGAAGAAATGAAGTGGTGGAATCGTGCTGTAGTTGAGGGTGGGACGGTGTTAGACGTGGAGCTGAGGGAAATGATGCACAAATGAGATGAAGCTGATGATACGTCTGTAAAACTCGGGTGTTTGGGTAACGCAAGCAAGGAATAAAACATAATAGAGGAACGGTGTTACAGATACATTTCAGATAGATCTAAAAGTTTTTGAAATAAATACTTTGAAGTTTTTAATCTAGTGGTCCCCAACCCCTGGGTCAATTGGTACCGGGCCGCACAGAAAAAATACATAACTCACATTATTTCCGTTTTATTTATTATCTGATTCGGAACGTTTTTATTTTGGAAAATGACCGAATTCTCTCCGCCACATCTGTCTACGACTCTCCATCTGCTAATTTCTTATTATTATATTTAGAAAATATAACCAGTTATTATGCTGGTCGGATCAATTTCTTTTGTTGTATTTATCCACCCCACCTTAAAAGGCCGGTCCGTGAAAATATTTTCTGACATTAAACCGGTCCGTGGCGCAAAAAAGTTTGGCTGCTCTAATCAACATGCGCATGGACGAATATTGATGGTTTATGCAAATGTATGTTTATTATAAGTCAAATTGAACTTAAAATAGAGCATGAACACAATGTTTTTATGGTGTTATAAATGACGTAAATCATCAGGACACCAAACGGAACTTCTATGTTTCCACACGGACTGTTTTAATTGCCGGATGTGCGCATCATGGCGGATTTTGGTGCTTGATTTGAGACTTGGTGCTTCAGCAAAACAAATGTATAGCGATTAAAAATAATATTTCGGTGGAGTTTATTATTTTTGGAATACATGAGTGAATAAAGGAAGTCGCGAATAAACGAATGAGAGAGAAAGGTAGAATGCAAAAGGGAGGAGCACAGTAACCTTCTCATGACACTTCTATATATATATATATATAAGTGTGTGTGTGTGTGTGTGTGTGTGTGTGTGTGTGTGTGTGTGTGTGTGTGTGTGTGTTCTCTAAACACTTACTGTAGAGAGAGAGCAGTGGTCGGTATCTTCACTGCCGAAGAGTACAGCGTCCTTAATGAACACAGATGCTGCTTTCAGGATGAAACTGACAAACAGCTGGATGTGGATGTAGTTTCTAGCACAGTGCAGCCTCCTTCATGCACATACACACACACACACACACACACACACACTTCAAGTACATGCCTATAGTTTAGAAATGTTGGTGTTGTGTGAAGTTGTACAGTTATAAAAGAGGTTATTTTTTCAAACTGTATTGTCCCTTAAAAAAACATACACGAAGATCCGACCAATCAAAGAGCTCTGTGGTATTATTTGACATTACATCATCTGAACGGTTAGATGTCCGCTGTGTCTGCTAGCAAAAGGCCACAGTGTGTTTGGTCTGCACTGAGTAAATTGCAATCACCTACTATAAAAGACTCTCTCCATCACAGCGGTGGTCCCGAGTATCGGCGTAATTAATTTACTCTTTTCAGCCCGCTGCGCGTTATCAGATTTAGCCGTCTGCACTGGCCCGTACCCAAATGACCACATTCGGAATCACAATCAAAGCCCACATTAGATTTGCTTTTAGCACCGAGCTCATGAGGAAACGCATAAAAGGTTTTCGCAACATGGGAATAAAACCTTCGAGAATCAGTTTCGGACGAACATTCGCATTACTGGATTGCTGTGGGGAAATAGGAAGTACCTGAAGATCAGCAGGACTAGGACAGCAACGGACAGCGAGATCAGAGAGGTGCCGTAGCCGATGGAGTAGATCAGTCTGACTGTGGAGAAGTACGATTCCTGATACACACATAAACCAACAATTACACCAGATCATTTATTCAGAATGAGAGAGCTGATAAAGCGATACACAATCATACTGTAATGCATCAGGACCGACTCGGGACTCATTGGGCAATTAAAAAAAATGGAGAACTTTAATATGAGCATGCGGTCAAATGGAAAAGCCGTGGATCCTCAATATTTTACTATTAACTAAGACAAAGAAATTATTAAGAAATCACCATTTTTGGACACTTTGCCAATTTTTAATCTATAACGTCGTCTTTAACACTAATGTAACTTTAAAAAAAGGCTTTAAACTCCGCCCACTGTGGATAATCCCCATACATTCCCATTTATTATCCCTGAAAATGTCATTATTCTCTCTTAATATTAGTTTGTGCATTTATGTACATATTATTAAGTTTCTTTATAAACCATATACCTCGAATTTACTGGATTTCATTTCTTTAATTCGGGACGATTCTAAATTAGTTACATTTATGCATATAAAATTACAAAAAATTATAAAACATCTGTAGTTTTCCTCATGAGAGCATTCTCACATTTGAAATAAACAATATAATTCGAACATCGGTAAACGTCAAACCTTTTACAGTCATGTATAAAGTATGCAAATGTATGCGCATTTAATTGCAGGACACCTCATTTGCATAAACTGATGCTACTTTTTTAAACACACAAAAAAAAAACTTATGAGCAGCCCACTCACAAAGCCGGATTGTGATATTTACTGTTAACATAAAACAAAATGATAAATAGTAAAAGCATGTTTGAGAGAGATGTGTGAAGGAATGAAGACTTTTGATAAAGTATGCTGAAATAAGTACAACATGTCTTTAGAAACTTAAATATTTTATGTAAAACAAACACACACACACACATATACACATCTGTATTAACAAAATGGGGTCTAACAAACAAACTATTTAATTTTTCTGTTTATTATCATTTTATTTAATAATTTGTGCCTATAAAAATACATTTGCATTAAATACATTTGCATTAAATTATAAATATAATTATAATATTATATAAATTATAATATAAAAAAGTATCATTGAAAAATAATATTTAAAAAATATAAATTTTTTATTGTTCAAAAAATGTAAACTGTTGTAAAATGTTGATCACAAATAATAATAATAATAATAAACTGCTTTAATAATAAACGACAAGCAATTTTATATTTTGCATTTCTTCTTCCTAAACGTGCTGAAATTGAACCGAACCGTGACTTAAAAACCGTGCTATGCAACGAACCGTGAATTTTGTGAAAAAATATAAATATACTAAAAATATACACACACAAACACACACACACAAAATTTATATTCATCACTTATATGGTCAATCTAAATGCTTAATTCTGATTGGCTGGATGGTTCAAATCATACAGGTAGCTTGCAGTTAGTTTAATTAGCAATCTCAATTAATATCCGGCCTAAAAACAGTCACAACCGTAGTAACATGCAGTCACAGTTATATATTTATTTTGGGGATGGTACGATTCAGTGATCCACGTCGGTGAATAGGCATAAAAGTTAACAATGTGATGCATCGATTTAATAAAGTGTGCATTGGATGCAAGTTGGCATTTGTAGGCTGCTCCATATATTACATAATGTATTGAATCATAGCATTTGCATCGGCCTCAGTGAGACACACCCCTATATATATATATATATGTTTGTTTGTTTGTTCGTTTTGATAGTAAAAACTGCACTGACTGACCTCAGGGACGTCACCGTCGATGCTGCAGGCCTCATGGTATGGAGGGAACGGATGTGACCAGCCCAGACTGGTGCAGTTACGACTCACTGTTCCTACCATAATGCAATACATAATGCAGAAAATATTGCGATTATCAAAATCAAACAGGAACCTGACTGAACATGTGTCTCTAGAAATGTAATGAACAACTGGGTGGTGTGTGGTTTCGTGTGAACTGTTTTATTTCTCTCATACATCAGGAACTTTATTTATTAAAGAATAGCACATCAGACCATGTTCTGTTCTCACGTTTTGCAAAGAATTGACTTTGGACTTTCCATATCGATGATTATATTGTCCAACACGTTAAATAGAAAATTAATCAACACCTTCTGACCATGTGGATTTAAGAACTGACTCATTCTATGCATATTTTAGCATTCAAATAATGTCATATTGTAATATTTATTTACCCAGCATATTTTTTGTTCACACACACACACACACACACACACACACACACACACACACACACACACACCCTGCTGAATTTCATTTACGGAGAAGTCGCCCTGCACCGCCGGGAAAGTTCAAAACAATTCGGCCTTCAATCAGCGCCACTGCTCTTCAATCTAACATGTTATCAGATGTAGAAATTGAATGTGTAATAGAGCATCTTGTTTATGGGGAGTCACTGGAGGGTCCAAGCTTATTGACACGGGGGGCACTGGCCCTTCTCAGAGCCCACCCACCTGACAGGCAGGTAATCTTGTTTAGTTTAGAGTAGAGGTGAACTCCTGATGTGTTTCTTTGAGAGGTGAGGGTTCTGCCTACACCGAGTGGAAATGTTTCCTTTAATTATTAAAAAAAAAATATTACAAGCATATTGTCTTACAGCAGAAGAAGTGAATAAGGTGGTATGGAGGAAATGATTATATAATAAACATCTTAGACAGACAGAAAGACAGAGAGAGAGAAAGGAAGAGAGAAACAAGGAGCGAGTGATAAAGAGAGGAATAGAGAAACAAAGAGCGAGTGATATAAAGAAAGAAAGAACGAGAAGGAGATATGGAGCAAAAGAGTGAAAGAGAAGGAGAGATGAGAGAGAAGAAGAGAGTAATAAAAAAAACAGAAGGATAGAGAGAAGGGGGGGGTGATGAAAGACAGGCAAACAGAAATAGCGGGCTGAAGGGGGGGGAAGATATAGGGAAACAGACTGACATACAAAGGTAGAGAGAGAGAGAGAAAGAGATAGTGAGAAAGAAAAAAAGAGAAAGACACTAAGAGAGATACAGAGAGATACAGAGACAGACAGACAGCAGACAGACAGAGAGACATAGACCGAGGAATAGAGAGAGAATGAGACAGGGAAAGAGAAACAAAGAGAGACATGTGGAGAAACAGACCGAACAGACAAATGGAGAGAAAGAGAGAGAGAGGAAGAGATAGGAGGAGAAGAAAAGAGATGAGAGAGAGACAGACGGAGACATACTGCAGAGGAAGAAATGTGCAAAGGGAGAGAAGAACGACAGACAGAGAGAAATAGAGAAGGAAAGATAGGGAGAAAGAGTGTGAGAGAAGAACAGAGTAAAGAGAGAGAGAGAGAGAGAGAGAGAGAGAGAGAGAGAGAGAGAGAGAGATAGGAAGAGTATGCGTGACATTTGTGTTATTTTATTCCTCTCCGGCTATGATTATTCTTTTTTTTTTTCTGAATACCTGCTGGGCTTCTTTAATTGCGTCCTCCGCTCAGCTTCACTGGAGAGGTTGAATGAGAACTGCTGAGAACTGAGCTGATTACAGGTGCAATTTAATGTGATTAACAAGTTCTCACTTGAGATTGGCTAGACCACTGAGGATGATGCACGCTGACTGATGGTGTGAGGTGCTTTTTTCGTGGTTAGAGAGTTTTGCGTCCATCCTTAAATATCCTATGATGGTCACCAAATTTCAGGGATGTACAACATAACACACGTGAATGACTGCGGTTACTATACACTGTATGGCAGACACATGGATGTGATGCTCAGGTGTCCGCATACTTTTGGCCATTTAGTGTACGCCACATTGTTTTGCATAGATACACAATATGGACAAAAGTTTGTAGACACCTGACTATAAGATTGGTACGTAGTCCCCGTTTGTTGTTATAATAACCTCCATTTTTCTGGGAAGATGTGCTCGCTAGATTTTGTGGAGATTTGTGTTTATTTAGATATTAGCCACGCAATAAGAAGAGGCCTGAGGTGCAGTCAGTGTTCACGTTTATCCCAAAGATGTTCAATAGGGTTGAAGCAGGAGATCTTCACCTCCAACCCATGTAAAACAGATCTCCATGGAGCTGGCTTTGTGCACAGGGGCATCGTCATGCTGGAACAGATTTGTGTTTCCAAGTTTAACTGAAGGCAAAATGTCATTCTATTACATCCAAATACGTCCTATGCAATTGTGTGCCTCCAATTTAGCCGGTTTGAGGAAGTAACACACATAGATGGGAAAGTCAGATGTCCCAATACTTTTGTCCATATAGTGTATATACACTAACATTCAAATATTAGGTACTTGTTAGTTCCAGGAATATTATCTATCTGCTGCTACGTATGCTATGTACATAGCTGATTGAGTTCTCACAGCTAGTGACTAGCATGCAGCTAATTTTACAAGCATAGGAATTACGGTGCTAGCAAAAGTTTGTCAGGAACTAGCTAGTGCTTCATTAATGTTTTCCTTGGTTGCTTGGTGAAAGAGACACTAAAGTGTAAAGTTTACCTCAGACACTGAGAAAATCTAAGAGTTTTTACTGTTGAACTTCAAGTTTTACTTCAGGTTTTGCTTCTAGCTTGAATTTTACTTTCAGGAGGACGATCCTCAGCTCATGCGTAACAGGATGTCATCTGTACTTAGCATTAAAAAAGCTACTATTTTTAAGTACTAGTTACTGATACTAGTTAGCCATTAAACTAAACTGATTTTTTATGATAGTATTTTTTTAACACTGCTGTTTTGTCATCACCAAACTGATCTTACATTAGCATCATTAGCTTTACCGCTCCAGGGTTGAAATAGAGAAGCAAAATGTGTCAACTATTGGATCTCCATTTGGAAAAACGTATAAATGTAATATATTTGTTGAACCATGATGGCAAATTGGCTGTATAATTCTGCTTAAATCTTAACAGTCATTTATTTTTCGTACTTTTCAGCTAGCTAGAAAATATAGGTAAATAAACTGTGTGAAAAAATTACAATATCTTTCATTTTTTCACACAGTTCTGAGGAACTTGTGGATTGAACCATCACTGTGTGTGTGTGTGTGTGTGTGTGTGAGAGAGTGTAAATTAAACTAGTCTTGCTGGTGTTTCTATCTTGTGTTCTTATTTTCTCATATCATGCCCAAACATATCTGTGTGGCCATGTTTTTTCTGAACATGGCCTTGGACCAGGTTGCTTCACATGGAGGTCTGAGAGATATATGATGGCTTATGATTAGTGATCTTGTTCTATGTAGTGTGCAGTGATCAGTGGTCATGTGTGTGATGATCTGGTTATACACACCAATCAGGCATAACATTATGAGCACCTGCCTAATATTGTGATGGTCCCCTTTTTGCTGCCAAAACAGTCATGACCTGTTGAGCCTCAACAGCATGAACTTCTTCAGGAATTTGAGCTACAGGAGCTCGTCTGTTGAATCGGACCCCCCAGACCAGCCTCTGCTCCCCACGTGCATCAATAAGCCTCGGCCACCTATGTCACCGGTTCACCATTGTTCCTTCCTTGGAGCACTTTTGATAGATACTGACTGCAGACCAGGAACCAGGAGCTGCAGTTTGGGAGATGCCCTCGCTCAAATCGTTACGCTCAGCCATTTTTCCTGCTTCTAACATCAACTTTGAGAAGAAAATGTTCACCTGCTGCCTAATAAATAAATCCGCTCACTAACAGGTGCCATGATGACGAGATCATCATTTAATCAATGTTATAATGTGGTAATGTTTTGCCTGTTTGGTTTATGCTACATGAAATAACAGGTGATCTGGTAAAAAGTGATGTGCAGTGATCTGGTTGTGTGTGGTGTGTAGAGTGTATAGTGTGTGTGTGTGTTGTACCTGTGTGGTTGCTAAAAAGAGAGAAAACAGCAGGACAGGAAGACTGCACGATTTCTCCAACTACTGCTCTGGGCCAACACACCACAGAGTCCCATGTTGGAAGGCAACCTACACACACACTCACACAAACACACACACACACACACACACACACACACACACACACACACACACACACACACACAATTTTAACATAAGATAGCTGTTGTGAAGCAATTTCTTCAAAACACTCCCACAAAGTACTAGAATGCTTGTGCTTTCTGATTTAATAACCAAAGGGCAGAGGAAATACAGTCCTACGGCTGATTGATTGGTTCTTTTTTAAGTCTGAGGTGCCACCTAGACAACGATTTCCCCTCTATCTGGATTATATTTTATTGCCATGCCAACCACTGGAACATCAGGAAATATTACAGAACGCTCTGATGTAAAAAAAAAAGCAATGTGGAAATTGCTCGGACGCCTTTACCGTCTGGCTACTGAATGTTCTAGACGATTGTAAATTCTGACCTGTCTGCCCTGAAGTGCTGCTGAGGTTCTCATGTTCAGCGATTCCTCTCAGACAGAGCTGCTCTTCTCGTTCCAGCTGGAATATGTATTCGCACTCCGGGTGCAAACTCGCCCAAACCTACAGAGAAAGCGTAACAAAGATAAAGACGGACCATAGACACGGCGCATTCGCAATGAACGGAACTAAAGGCGGAAAATTAAATGGATAAATATGAATTACATTCACTTTCCTTGAAGGCTGCATTGGCGCTAGCCATTGAATTGGGAAACGCATCAGAATGTGAGGCACGTTCTTCCTCTCGGATAAAAACGATGGTGATTTCTGGGCCTTTCAAAAATAAATATATATATATATATAAATATAAAAGCCAGGGATCCTATCAAAGCTTGGAAAATAAACTGAGGTCAAATGCATGAGAGGGAGAGAGAGAAAAAAGGGCAAGATTTAATAGTCTGAGGCGTTGTGAAGAAATAGGAGAACAGCCTCTATTAATAAAGCTGTCACAAAAAAAAGACGGGAAGCTCTCCATATTTACTGGTGGTCGCCTGCCCTTTAATAGCATGCCGAAGCAATCAAAGTTGGGTGAATGTTTGGAAATCAGACTCCCAGCAAATTGAATGTGATGCGCTTGATTCTGCTCGAGGGTATATGATGCGTCAGGTGGTGTTGCTTCTCTCTATTCTGTCCTGTATCAATGTATGAATATTTTTTCCTTCTGTAGCAATTAGCTGAGCAGTGATGAAGTGTTTACTCCTTCGGATCCACAGGCTGTGCTGAGGGAAGATTGATTATCTGGTTTTCGGGGTGTGTGGTGCACATCAGTGGGTCACTCTAAGGTCTGTCCTGAGAGAAATTAGCCCAAATATAGGAATCGTTATACTGTAGGAGTCAACATCGGCTTTCAGGCTAAACGAAGCGCCAAGAGTCTCCGGACGTGATTATTCAGAAATATCCGGAATAGTAATAAAATATTCTACTTAAGTAAAAAGTGTGTGTTACTTTTATGAAATTGTACTTAAGTACAAGTTACCGGTTTAAAAATCTACTCAATTAAAATAAAATATATATATATATTTTTTCAATTTCACTACATCTATGACTTGAGTCTAATGTAAATTATGCACTTTTGCAAAAAAAAAAAAAAAGAAATCTCCTGTTATAATGTGATTATAAGTCTGTCGTATCCGTCTCCATCTTTCTTTCCTGTGAGTTCAGCGCGTTTGTTTTCCACCCATCAATCAATCACTGCAGTAGTTTCCTGGGCTGTGATTTTCCCCCCTACATTATTTTTTTTTTTTTGAAGGATTTAAAATATTGTTAATTACAATATTTCAAACATAATTAAGTAAAAGGAAATTTACGAAATAAAAAAGATACTGCAAGTTTATAAGTACACAAATAAACTACTG
This sequence comes from Silurus asotus, assembly GCA_024362625.1. Classification (NCBI taxonomy): domain Eukaryota; kingdom Metazoa; phylum Chordata; class Actinopteri; order Siluriformes; family Siluridae; genus Silurus; species Silurus asotus. Next base: position 6,007,539 of record MU579904.1, read on the forward strand.
AAATACAGTAACGCGAGGAAAGGTTTGTTACTTGTTTGTTACGTATTTTGATGTTGATGTGAAGATCGGATCATTATATCGACTTGGTTCTTCGAATCTCGTTCATCAAAATGAACAAATCTTCGTTCCTTCGATTAGAAATAAATGATTGTCATTCCTAAATAAAGGAACGAGGATTTGTTCATTTTGATGGAAAAAAAAATATATATATATGCATATCGTACATATAAGTCACGTGACAAAAGAACGAACCAATCAATTCTGTTTCCTGTACATAACCTACGGAGATTTAGCGATGCTTTGCTGATGGGCTTCCAGCAGAAAACCAATTAATCACTATTGAAATGACTCGTTCATCAGAGTCACATTAAAGACTCAATCAAAATTAACAAATCATTCATGACCAACCCAGCACTAATGGTTATGACCTTTGACCTACATCTGTCTAGCTTACATTTGATTGCGAAACGTCTTTCTCAGGAGGAGAACAAAACTAATTTGAGTTCTACAGTTTCATGGATTAAACTCTTAAGTGAGATTAGTGCGAATGCTTAAACGATACCTTCAGTCAAAAATAAAAATAAAGCAATATGATAAAAATAAAGAGGCACTTATGACTTCTCCATGCTTTTTTATTTTAGCTAAACGCTGAGCAATTAGCATGAAGGACATCCAAATCTGGAGCATTCTGGCAGACAGACGATGTTCTGAACATATTTCAGTTGTTCCCTCTGTCCACTCAGACAAAACTGATGCGATTTCTCCCAACGTTTTACTCCATTTTATTTTCGCTCATGAGCAAACCATTTTCACATGCCTACAGTGATACTTCCAGAACAGTATACTGAATATACACTGATCAGGCATAACTTTATGAACACCTGCCTGTTATTGTCCTCTTTTTCCTGCCCAAACCCTCCTGACTTGTCGATCATTAACAACACTAACTTCAGCAATTTGAGCTACGTCTGTTGGATCAGAGCCCAGGGACCAGCCTTCGCTCCCCACATACATCAACGAGCCTCAGCCACCCACGACCCTGCCGCTGTTTCTTCTTTGGAGAACCTTTGATAGATATTGACCACTGTAGACCAGAAACAGCTCACAAGAGTTGCAGGTTTCGAGATTTCACTGACTGCATTTATAATTTTTCTTTTAATTAATCGCTCTGTATACTTTTCTCGGGGTTCCTCTGGAACGCAACATAGAGTCTCACTCTTCCTGACTTACGAAAATTTGACTTACAAACACTTTTTTAGTCCCTATCTATTTCGTAAATCGGGGGCTACTTGTACACACTATCGAAAATATACATAAAGTTATAGATTTTCAGGCCACACTTATATCATGTTAATATCTTGGGCAAAATATGTGCAATAATAATATTAATAATTAATACAAGTGCAATAACTTGTATAAATATCATCATAGTCCGACTTTTTCTGCCCTCTGTTACACTACTGCTACACATTTCATTTAATATATAAATTAATATGCAAATGTATTTAAATTTTCCTATTTGTATAGTCAAGATTTCCTATAATATTACTGCAACTGCAACCCAACAATTTCCTATTGGAGATCGATAAAATATTGAATCCAAAATAGGTACTAAATGTGGAATGGGGTGCTAAAAAAATACATCTGGTCAGGTGTCCACAAACTTGTGTTAGTCTTGTGTAAAGAGTGATTAAAATAACATTATGATCCAAAGCCTCAGTGTTTCACAGGAAATGGAGAAAATGACAAATAACAGGATCTTTTTAAATATATAACACATCAATCAGTGATTATTTCAGGGCTGCGTTTTTAAATGACGCAGTGCGTGGAATATTATTAGAGTTTGTCCTGACTTCGGTAGAATGTCACACAGCACCCGTGGCGCCTATTACGGCAATTATCTAAAAAAGACGCTCGCACGTCGCATTCAAATAGGGTGAGGGAAGAAAAAAAAAAAACAAGTCAAGCACTCCATTTTCTACGCTTTTCCCGCTCACAATGCGCCGTTACAACGTATACGAGTGAAAAGAGAAGTCAGAGGTTATACACGCGGTGTTAGAGAGCGCTAGACTTCAACCAGTAATCACAGAGCAATTTGTGCTCCTGGGATCGCTCTTGGAAAATCAAATCCATTCTCCGCTTATTTTTCACTCCTTTTTTTCAGTCCTCAGAACAAACATGCATTTTTTTGTGGGGTTTTTTTCCCTCCTGCAATTAGTCTGTCAATCACTTTAATAAAAACGGATCACAATTTCGAACAGGAGCGCGGAGAAACTAGCAAGCTAGCTGGATCGCGGCTCGAGCGCGTGTACCATATGTGCTTAAAGTTTACAGCAGACGCACAGCAAATTCATATATTTCAATTCTTTAGGAAGAAAATATGAATCTGAGCTGCTCATTGGGTCAAATTCACGTCTCAGAAAATATATTTCATGTCCCAGATATCTGAGCACCTCACCAAACAGGAAGTAGTTTTATCTGAATACGAATCATTCCCCCACATACACGGTGGGTTCAGTGTATGTCATTTTGTATGTTTGAACCATTTACGTTTACCTTTGTAGCATTCAGCAATGAATAAATCGACACTGGAACGCTAGATTACAAACTTAAGATAAATTAGCCTACAGCTCTGTTTTTTATTTTTTATTTAGTTTAATTAAATTCTTTTTACAAAGCAAGGAACCAGCTACACAAAAAAAGCTCCATGAAGATATGCGTTACATGGTAAATGCATTTCCACAAAATCTAGTGGAACATCTTACCAGAAGAGTAAAGCTTTTAAAGATAAATAAATAAATAAATAAATAAATAAATAAATATATATATATATATATATATTTTTTTTTACTTTCAGCTTCTCCCATTAGGGGGCGCCACAGCAGCTCATCCATATTCGTGATCCGCATGTTCGATTTGGCACAAGTTTTTACGCTGGATGCTCTTCCTAACACAACCCTCACTTGCACAAGCCAGTGCACTAAGAATGCACTGGCTTGTGCAACCCTAATGGCTGGGGGCGGTTCCCTGACCGGGAATTGAACCCGGGCCACAGCGGTGAGAGCGCCGCATCCTAACCACTAGACCATATATATATATGGAGATGTTCAAAAAGCAGGCAATCTTACAATGAGGTGTCCACAAACTTGTGTCCATGCAGTGTATTGCTAAATTAATATTCAGAACTTTCTTCAGATTCCTTCGAGACATGAATATGACCAGATCCACTGAAATCTTTATAAAAAAAAAGAAAAAAAATACTCCTTTTAATTGAAGCACTCTGTTCGTTTTCAAGAGCCTACATGAGAGGAGTGCAGTCTGACCGAGAGATGGGAAACTAATAACCAGATCTATGTGTGTCAGGAGAATGTCATGACATGATGCAGCTGTGTTCAATTACCAACTCTGTGTCTCGTGACGTAAAACGGGTGAATGCGGACGGGTATTGATTGCACTTTGCTTGATTTAAGTGTTCCATGTACATACGGAACACAATGTTTTTCATGTCGGAGGCACCAGAGCTCAAAAAAATTACGTTTGGTGGATCTGGAGAGTCGCTGCGATCGCTGATTGGAGTTGCTCGTGTCCTGCCAGTTGCTTGCCTTGACCTTACATTATGTTTTTGTCATCAAGGAGCCGAGGATGCTCAAGCAGGTGTCTGGTGAGAAAGAAATCCCGAAAGTCTTAACGGAGCAACAGAATGGAGTGTTGAGAGTTCAAGTCACAGTAAAAGTCAAGCTGCCACTGATTGTTGCCTCCACAAGCTGACCCTTGTGTTACGGCTTTCAAGATCTGCACATTTCCAGACACACACTGTAAACATTAAAGGGTTTTGAACCGCTAGATTGAGGGATTCTCTGAACGATACTGGTGCTGGAAGATGTGAAGTGGGAAGTGCATCTCGCCAAAGCGGCCTCGTGTTTACAGAGTGTGTGTGCATGTCATGTTTACAGAGTGTGTATACGTGCAGGTTCACATTCGAGGCAGATTCGGATCACATGATTTATCAGTCAATTCTATTCAAATCCATTGCAAGTTCACAATTATGGCTGTAGTTGAGTTGTGATTAACCATTAACACGGACAGAGCTCAAGGATTTATTGGAAATAAAAACTGTAATTACTTCGAAGCACTTAGCTCTGATAGAGACGGAGAGAGAGAGAGAGAGAGAGAAAGAGAGAGAGAGGGAGAGAAATACAGAAATACAGAGAGCTTTCACATCCTTGTCTTCCGTTTACACAAGAGTCTAAATTCAAGAGAAATTCATAACTTTTGGTTCATTTGCTGTTTGGTTTGTTTTTCACATAATGAAATGAACAGGAAGGAAAGAAGTGATGCGTTAGAAGTCCTTTCGTGGAAAGAAATAACTTTCAACTCGTTAATTATACACTACAGTATATGGGAAAAAATTGGTGAAGACCACGTGACAGTGCATCTCAGTACTCAAATACTTCTTTGATACACACTCAAAACAATGGACTTTTCTTGAAAAAAAAAAAAAAAAAAGGACCCGCTTTACGTGTGCGCTAGAAGTCAAATCAGGACGCATATGACCTTGACAAGATGTAATACAGTAATATCAACGCTTGGTACAGACAGAGAGCGTAGACTTTTGCAACATGCGAGAGTCCTTTATAGAGTGTGTGGGTGTGTGTAATTGAGTGCGTCAATCGGTGTGTCTCTCAGAAGTGTATTTTAGTTCTGGTAATTTTTTTTCCGTATTAAAGGTGTAACAGCTATACATTTTTGATCGGTGCACAAAATACAATGACATGGCTTTTATTTTGAAGACCCGTATTGTTTTTCTTTATTAACGTCTCAAAAAAGTGATATTGAGTATATACTTTGCAAAAAAAAGAGAGTCCTTTAAATGACTGAATTAAAGCGTGTATGGAATTGAGAACGTGCGAGTGTGTGAATGTGAGTTCGGGGTGCTGGAGTCAGCGGCAGCCATGTTTGCTCGGGGTTAGAGGTCGAATGGGACCTGACCTGAGCATAACTATCAATGGCCTTCTTATCCGTTACTTGACATGTTACTGTGTCTTTTTACTTATATACTCTTTTTATACACATTTAATAGCATGTGCAAAAAAAAAAAGTACACACTAAGTGCCTACTAGAATACTCAAATCAGGAACCAGCATTTCGATCTTGACGAGAATAAAGAAGAAACTTCTTCTGAGAGCGTAAACAAACACAGCGTAGACATTGCAATGAACAAGAGTCTTTTAACTAGCTGAAATGAGTGTGTGTGTGTGTGTGTGTGTGTGTGTGTGTGTGTAATTGAGAACGGGTGTGTCTAATTGGAATCTGACAGCATGCAAGTGTGTGTGTGTGTGTGTGTGTGTGTGTGTGTGTGTGTGTGTGTGTGTGCTGGGTGATGTGTCAACTCCAATCATGTTTTGCTGAATAACTAGGCAACAACCTTCTCATCTATTACTTGACATGTTACAATGTCTATATACTTGCATACTCTTTTCATACACACTCATAACTAGTTACTTTTTCTTAGCAAAAAAAAAAAAAGTACACATATTTAGTGCATTTTACATTTACATTCATGGGATTTGGCAGACGGCCTCATCCAGAGTGATTTGAAGGTTAAGAGCCGTGTTCAAGGGCCCAGCGTGGTGGTGCTGAGAAATACACTCTCCATATGGAAATACACTCCCCATATAGAAATACACTCTCCATATGGAAATACACTCTCCATATAGAAATACACTTCTCCATATAGAAATACATTCTCCATATAGAAATACACTTCCCTATATAGAAATACACTTCCCTATATAGAAATACATTCTCCATATAGAAATACACTTCCCTATATAGAAATACACTTCCCAATATAGAAATACACTCCCCATATAGAAATACATTCTCCATATAGAAATACACTTCCCTATATAGAAATACATTCTCCATATAGAAATACATTCTCCATATAGAAATACACTTCCCTATATAGAAATACACTTCCCTATATAGAAATACATTCTCCATATAGAAATACATTCTCTATATAGAAATACACTTCCCTATATAGAAATACATTCTCCATATAGAAATACACTTCCCTATATAGAAATACATTCTCCATATAGAAATACATTCTCCATATAGAAATACACTTCCCTATATAGAAATACACTTCCCTATATAGAAATACACTTCTCCATATAGAAATACATTCTCTATATAGAAATACACTTCCCTATATAGAGTATATACTATAAGCAGTGGATTAATATGTATTCTCTTTATGTAGATTCATGATTTTCATGCTTTTTGATGACTAAAACCATCCAGAGTTTAAAGTAAAGAAAACTTTGATTATATTTGTTGTTGTTTTTCGCTCACTATCTGCAGCACGTTTGCGTTTGCGTGTGTAATTACGGTTCTCGCTCACATCATTGCGTCCACATGGGAATAGAACGCTACTCAGCAGCGGCGTGTTAAAATGACAAAATGGAGTGTGTGTTTATTCCCATTACGCCTGAGTGACTACGACTGTAAATGCTTTCCACGTCGGACGCAGCTTTGTACGAAAAAAGGAAAAAAAAAAAACGATGAAAGAGTTAAAGTCTATTTTGTGGCTATAAAAAAAAGCGAGGTCATTCTCATCTTCAGTAATGCACCTCCAGCACTTTAGCAGCACTCCGGAGACGAGGAAGCCTGCGGGTTAATGCGCGAGCGCACGGCTGCAGGGAAATTAACCACGGGTTCTGCTGTGCTCTTTATAAATGCAGATCAGGATCATGGAAAGCATGAAATGGAGATGGTTTTGCAGTGATAAGACATGCTGAGATCTATCTCTCTCTCCTTCTTTCACTCTCAATCTCTTTCTTAATCTCAGTTTCTCTGTGTTAAAGTGGAACTATTAAGCCAATCATGACTTATCCCAGTTTTACATCAGAAGTGACCTTTCGGGTCTGATTTAAATCACTGAATCTCTCGAAAACTGGAACTTTAGAACCTCAGGAGCTGCTAAATGCATTTGCTCTCGAACACATTTACATTGCATTAGCATTTTCTTTTATCGTACAATCTAATTGGAGTGAAAAGTTTGCAAAAGACGACTTTGGAGTTTCTTCCGAGCGACCAGAACAATTTTACTCAAGAGTATCATCGATCTATGAGTAACTAAACACACACACACACACACACACACACACACACACACACAGAGCCCTACACTTTAGTGTAAGTACTCAGGGCTGCTCGTCAGTCTGTATTATTGCGTGACTAGAAATGGTAGAAATGCAACCCAGTGATTTCTCAGACCGATCAGACTCTGATTGAGAGACGAGTCACTGGATCCTAAAGCGTAGTATTATGACTCGATCAAGTGGGCACGGGCCACAGGTCACAGCCGCACACCTGCCAATTTGTAAGGTTTAATACTTTTGAAATGATGGACATCAGGAGGATTTTCTCAGCAACTTTAAATGATCAATTCTCTCTCAGGCGGTTTTTGCCCACCTAAATGTCAACGAGATGCCGAGTCTGGATGACGTTTAGGATTCTGACAAATCTGACTGTATAGACAAGATACACTAAACCGCATTGATAGAAGTACTGGGACACCTGATCTTACCTGCTATATGTGAGTTTTTCCATTTGACTGTAACTTGTCCAGATGCCACATGAACCTCAACAGAGAGAAACTTTGAAAGTGGTGGTTTGCTCAGGGAATGGCTGTTGATAGCAGCTATGATGTAACTGATAACAGCAACTCCTCGTGTGTCTCGATTTATATCTTGGTATATTTCGTGTTCCAGTTCTGGTGGACTCACGACAATTTAGGACACAGATGACTCATTTTCTGGTTATATGACAACCTACTCAAGATGTAAAACATCCCGAAGGGCAGGATGACCCTTTTCCTCGTCCGTCACTGTAGAAACCTTAATATATCAAATACTGTAGTAATATTCTGAGGATTGTAGGTTAAGAAATAATTTCGACGAGACGAAAATAAAGTAGGAATTAAAATCTAATTTTTGAGTTATATTTCAGCCCTTTGTTCAAATTTCTCCTACACTATAGAACACAGAGGTCGTCTCTGTGCATGCAATAAACCAAAACGTTGTACTAGAACCTGGCTCTCGGCCTCCCGATTCTCCTGAGCACTATTATATACTCATCCAGCAGGATTTACCACAGTGTATAACTTCAATAAATGGATTTCCGGAACGTGTTTTATGATACAGCCATTAAAAGCATCATGCTGATTCTGAACGGCAAATTACGCAAAAACATCGTTAAATGGAACAGGTGTTCCCATCACGACTGTACTCCAGTGTCGTTTGTCATCGGCGCTGTAAATTGCTATTGGTAATCCACTTAGCTGGAAAATTCGGGTCATCGTGCCTTGTTTAATTTATCGCCGCACTCAGGAGCCTGATTTCGCACCAGGAACAAAATGGCAGAAGGTCACAGCAAGATGTAAATCTGATTTAGTGATCTACAGTACATGATATGGAGAGGGACAAAGATCTTTCATGAACATCACCAAGTGGCCGCTTGACTTATTGAAAATGTGAGCGGTGTAAAGTCAAGTGAAATGGACATACAACGACCAGGCATAACTTTATAGCGAACAATCAGCATAACCACCATTCTGACAACCTGCTCAATATTGTGTTGGTCCCCCTTCTGCTGCTGAAACAGTTCTGACCCATCGAGCAGTAACAGCATGAACTTCTTCAGCAGTTTGTTCCACAGGAGCTCCTGTGCTGGATCAGACCACACGGACCAGCCCACAACCCTGTCGCCAGTTTACCACTGTTCCTTCCTTGGAGCACTTTTAAGATAGATACTGACCACTGCAGACCAGGAACATCCCACAAGAGCTGCAGTTTTGAAGATGCTCTGACCCAGACGTCTAGACGTCACAATTTGTCAAACTCCCTCAAATCCTTACGCTCGGCTTTTAACATTAACTTTGAGGACAACATATTCACCTGCTGCCTAATAAATAAATAAATCCACCCACTAACACATGCCATGATGAAGAGATCATCAGTGTTCTTCACTTCACCACTCGTAATGTTATGGCTGATACTTTCAGGGAATTGGGACTTCCATGGAATTGGAATGGAATGGCATTACTCTCTTACCTGTGTGTCTGATCTCATGTACACTATACTGTAAAGTGAGTCGACACCTGACTATAAGATTGATAGATGCGATTGAGTCTGGTTCCTCTCAAGGTTCCTCACTCATGCCTCTCAGTGGCCACTGGCTTACTCATTACTGATAAACTCATATGGAACAAACTAATACATACCAACTTTATTACCTCTTTATGTCTGTAAAGGTGCTTTGGGACAATACCGATTAAAGATCCATGAAGTTCCTGAGAACCTTCAGGATGTATTTGGACTGTGATTAATATCAACACTCTACTACAATAACTCAGGGCCACAGGTTGCATTTAATCCCTCATCAATGCACACCTTAAAAATGATAAAACTCTAATGAATGGACATTCTGTGAAACCCAGATGAGGATGGGTTCCCTTTTGAGTCTGGTTCCTCTCAAAGTTTCTTCCTCGTGTCATCTGAGGGATTTATTCCTTCACCGTTGTCGCCACTATTTCGCTCATTAGAGATAAACAATACAATCAAACAAACTTAGGCACTGTTTTATATCCGCTTTATCTCCGTAAAGCTGCTTTGAGAAGGTGCTGTGAATGGACTATAATCCATTCACAGCTACCTGTAACAGTAACATTGAAAACCCACCAAACATGTTGCCCCTTTATCAATTTGTTCACAGCAGTTATAACGCTACGCTTCCTCGCCAAGATTCCTCGCGATCCATCGCATGCAAATCCGCACTCTTTTATTTCTCGGTGAATAAAAGCCTCCGGTGTGTATCGCGTAAACCAATTTTCCTCGTTGTCTCAAATGCGGGGTGTTTTTGCGCCTCATCAACTGCTGATGAAAGGCTCGTGTCCGGCAGACCCGAGCTGCCAAAGTACATCAAATACTTGAACGGGGGAAAAACGAGAGGAAAAAAACAGACGAGATCGCGAAAAAATGTGACGCATCACCGCAAACAATGGCACTAATGGAGGGAAAATTGAAAGAGATAGTAAAGAGATAGGGATGAAGAAAAGAGAGAGCGAAAGAAAGAGAAAGAGAGAGAAAGTGTGTGAAAAAGAGTATGATCAAAATGCCATGTTGAGAGACCGAACCAGTTGCTGAAAAGACAAGAAATGAAATAAATATATCAATAAATAAAAAGCTGTCTGTCCTGCTTCCTGCGTCTGACGAGATATTTATTCCCGTTTTTACATGGAGGGATGGAGTGCCATTATGTGGCCCTTATAACCTGAAATGGGTCACTGGGATCATTTTACCGACCAAATTCTTATTTCTCATGATCTCCGTTCAGTTGCCAAGGCAATGAGCACTCGTGTGTCCAAACCAATAAGAAAAACCCAAATGGATGTCCTCATGAGCGTGCTCTTCGGAGAACGATGAAATCTGTCATTTCCTGTAACCATTTGTGGAAAAAAAAATCTGAAAATCTTTCCTTCGACTGTTAGAAAGCTTGTTGATCTCCAGGACGTTGAAAACGCGACTACGTGTGCACGTTTTTGCGTTTTGACGGACCTGATAGAACCTCGCGTTCGCCAAATCTCGAATTGTACCGTATATTATCAAGTCGGAAAAAAAAGGAATGAGAGAAACTCGGTTCGAAGCGATCGTTGGGAACTCGGTTTGTGGCGGCGCGTGAGAGACCGAACGAGAGCTCTTAGAAGAACTGGAAGCAAATGAGCTTCGGTTTGAGCACTTGAGAGAACGACTGGTTTATGTGTGAAGAGCAGTGAGAAGTGGGAGATGATGCAGAGAAGATCAGAAATATTGATCATGTCACCAAATAGATTCAAACTAAAGTCTGGTTTAAAAATGGAAGAATAGAAACTAGAGATATTTGTGTAAAAAAATAAACAGTGGAGAAAAAAATACTGATAACACAGTAGAAACATCTACTTAGTAGTCTACAGTATCTACAGTAATGCAGTAATTGGATCCCACTTCATGTGGAGTTTGGACAGTGGACCTCCTGGAGTGTTTAAAGGCTCTGGTATGGAAAAGCTGGTGTTGGATCTGTGATGATCTCAGATGTTGCTCAGTAGCTCCTAGTTTTATAACCATATAGACTGTAGAAGACTGTAGAAAGAACATTACTTATAATTTTACACTCCAGTGCTCATGTTAGTTCTCTCTCTCCAGTGTTCTGTATTGTTTAAAGACTATAATGACACTCTTAATGTCACCCAAATGAGGATGGGTTCCCTTTTGAGTCTGGTTCTTCTCAAGGTTTCTTCCTCATAACATCTAAGGAAGTTTTTCTTTCCCACAGTCTCCATGGCTGCTCATCAGGGATAAACACACCATCCAGCTTCACTGTTGAATTCTGTAAAGCTGCTTTGAGACAATGTCTGTCGTGAAAAGCGCAATACAAATAAACTTGACTTGATTGTAATTCGTTACTCTGATGTATGAAGGACAGCAGCAGTTTGGTAAAATTCAGATTTAACCAATTGCTTGAAAAACGCCATCCTGAACGACGCTTCATTATGGGTCAGGAGTTTGAACCCACGGTGAATGAGTCTGTCAGTCCGATCCACCCGAGCGACCCCCTTATATCGACGTCTTTGTTCCTTTGAGAAGGAACCGGCGCCGCTTCTCGCTTCTATGAAAAGCGACGTCTTTGGATCTGTGATTGATTCAGTCTGTTTTTGTTTTGGGTAAAAATTCCAGGAAAACAAGTCATATCAGAAAATGTCAGGCCGACCCCGCAAGCGGACGTCACGGCCCAGCGAATGTCAGCACGTTGCCGTTCCCGGACACGTTCAAATGCGAGGAGACGGTCGAGTATCCCCAACAGACAAAGTCAATAACTCGACGTAAAACCCCATTGAGCTACGTTTCGTTTATTGAAACAGGACCGAAAGCGAAAAAAGGCGAGGAAACAAGCGGGTAGTGAAAGAAGCGGAGTGTATCGACAGAGCGCCACAGGCTAGTGATCGATTTTAAAGAACACAGAATGGAGGATTTTGACCGAACATTTGGATGGAGATTGAGGTGCTCTATTCGAGGTGAGACTTTGAGACTCAAAAATGGCCTGGACTGAAGGCTTCAGAAAAAAGGTTTCAAAGAAAAACACAAAAAAAATGTTTGTGAAAAATCTGACGTAAAAAATAAACAAATTACGGCCAAAGTGTTACATGTAAAAACGAAGAAAAAGTGAAAAATTCGTTATTGTGAAAGAATCGCAAGAAAATGATCGATTCATGGTGAATTATTGACATTTTAAAAAATTTAGGCAAATAATAAGCAAACAGCACATGAAAATAAGTCACTAATAAAAAAACAAATGTCGTGCAAAAACAATGCAATAAATACTGAGCCATTGGTAAAAGCAAAAAATAATAACCCGAATATTATTTAAGCATTTTACAAGCATATTTTTGCATAATGATAAAATAATAAGCAAACAGCACATGAAAATAAGTCACTAATAAAAAAACAAATGTCGTGCAAAAACAATGCAATAAATACTGAGCCATTGGTAAAAGCAAAAAATAATAACCCGAATATTATTTAAGCATTTTACAAGCATATTTTGCATAATGATAAATAAACAATGTTTTGAAAATTTTTTTTCAAAATTAAAAAAATAAATAAATAAAAAAAATACAAAAAAAAAAAAAAGACAATCCTTTGATAAATGTATTATGTAATACCTGCAAAAAAGCAATAAATGATGATTAGTGTAAAAGCTGATAATTTGGTGATAATAAGTAATAATCATTGTATTTAAATCACACTGTAAATCAAAATAACTGTTTTAATGTCTGAAAATTTTGGATCAAATTGAAGATTTTCCATTTTACTGTCTACGTTGTTACACATTCAAGTCTGTTTGGAGTCAAAGCTTTGAATCTAAGAGTCACATTGTTTTTAAATCACGTTACAAACGCAAACTTGAATCGGATGCACGTTTCTTTTCGATCGAAGCATCACATCGTTGCGAAGCGGTGAGTTTTCACTAGTAGCTACCGAATCGACACACACATCAGCTTTTCCTTTTCTCCTGTAGGATTTTTACTGTGCGGGTTTATTTCCACTTTCTGTACTCTATTTTTTTGTTTTCCAGAACGAGGCAGCAGTGAATTTTTTTTTCCTTTCAGAAGATAATGCCACTTAATTCATCGTCTCAGAGCTCTATTCCTGGTGATTTAAGTGAAGGAGGAAGAAAAGAGCTACTGAGAGCACAGAGAGGATAATGATAGCAGAGAGCCTGGGATGACAAACACACGTCACGTAGCTTCTACAGAAAAAACCCCAGCTCAGAAGATGAGACCTGCACGGAATCAGGTATTAAAGAGTATTTCTATGATATACAGGATGAGGGACTGAACTGATAAGAGGAAATAGCACCTCGCTGACGTTCCACAAATTTAAAATGTAACTAGAAATGGATTAAGAATGACATGTGGTTCTTCCCCAAACATTATCATGAGGTTGGAATTGTACATCTTTAGATGTGGGAGGATGAAATTTTCACAAATCCTGGTCCAGCATGAGAATGCCACTGTGCACAAAGCAAACTCCATGAAGATCTGCTTTATGTGGGTTGGATTAAAAGCTCTCCTGCTTTTAGAGCATAGAGATGGATGCATGGATGGAGGGATGGATGGATGGATGGATGGATGGATGGATGGATGGATGGATGGAAGGATTGATGGATGGAAGAAAGGATGGATGGATGGATGGATGGATGGAAGGATAGATGGATGGAAGGAAGGATAGATGGATGCATGGATAAAAGGATGGAAGGATGGAAAGATGGATGGATGGAGGAATGGAAGGATGATGGATGGATGGAAGGATGGATGGATGGAAGGAAGGAAGGATGGAGGGTGGATGGATGGATGAATGGATGGATAAAAAGATGGAAGGATGGAAAGATGGATGGATGGAAGAAAGGAAGGATGGATGGATGGAAGAAAGGAAGGATGGATGGATGGAGGGATGGAAGGATGGATAAATGGAAGAATGGATGGATGGATAGATAGATAGATAGATAGATAGATAGATAGATAGATAGATAGATAGATAGATAGATAGATAGATAGAATATCCTACTGCAGTGTGGTGCATTGGGGAAGATCTTGTATAGGATGAGGATTATGGGTGTAGCGCAATGCCAAGTATCAGTATCTGTGTTTGGATGAAGTGGGCGTGGCCTATTTGTTTAGTCAAATAAGCCGTCAACATGCATCCCATAACAGAATCCACACACTCCAGGGCTTCACGCGGTTCCTCGACAATCTAAAATGTAATACGGTAAACTGTGAATAATAGATTGTATCTGTGCAACGTTCAGTGTCTGATGCATCTGCATGTTGACGGCCCCCTCGAGGGTCAGACTTCTTCCTTTCTTAAACAGGAAGGAGATCTTTCAAGCATGCACCAGTGAGAAGTGGAATAAAGTATGCCCGATTAATTGTTTTAATTCAGGCATGGGCATGTCAGCGCTGCCCAATTCAGCTGCCACATGAGGACCATCTTCTCTGCATTGTCACAAAGCCGTCTGCATGACATTAAAGCGGCGCTAAGGGATTTTTTCAATAGAGCAAATTAATATAGGAGGCATGTCTTTAACATCTGATAGAGAAAAGTGAATACAGAACATGCGTTTGTTGTGAGGAAAAACATCTCAACAGTCCACCAATCTGCCTCAAAGTCCACCACTCGTGCAAATGAAGCTCTCATAAGGTACAAAGGTAATACCTTTTCCATCCATGTGTGGTTCTTCTCCAACTAAAGCTGGAGGCACACATTTTTATATAAAACCAATCCTTAAACGTAAATTCCACATACATTTTGATATGTTTCTGTCAAAATGGATCAACCTCTACAATCAGATCTTCACTGAAGCTTCAATTATTATACCTGAAATAAGGTTTGTGGACACCTGACCATAAGATTGGTATCAGCTTCTTCATTCACCAAATTGTAGGTGATGTGAGGAGGCCTGGGGTGCAGTCAGCGTTCATCTCGAAAAGGTGTTCCATCAGAAGATCTTCCACTCCAACCCATGCAAACCATATCTTCATGGAGATCTTCTGTGCGTCACGAGAACGAGCAGTACTGCTTTCATAAAGCTTGATGAATGAACCCAGACACCCTAAAACTCTTGGTTTAACCACATTCTTATGTGCACACTTTAAGAGAAGATCTAAATTTCCATCAGTGCCTGGACATTTCCAGCTCACCTCTGAACAAGTCCAAACTTAACTCGAATGGACTAAGTATCGCATCAAGGCGTGGTGAGTTCATCAATTCCATGCACTGATATCTAACACTGATGTGTGTGTGTGTGTGTGTGTGTGTGTGTGTGTGTGTGTGATGGGGTTAAGAGCAGAAGTCAGTACTCACGACTGTAAACGATGTGAGCCACAGGGTCCCGGTGCACAGCAGCATGTCGGTTCCTCTCCCAGCAAAGTCCTGAGCGCGCGACGCGCCTCGCGCGGTTCTCCTTTATAGGCACCGGGGGCGCGCGTGCGTGCGCGCGAACGCGTCTTCTTCCCGTTTTCTTTCTTTCTTTCTTTTTTTTTAAACTGAATTACTTGTTCATTCCTCTAATAGAGACGTCACGTGACCTCTTGTTTTGTTTTTCCTAATTAAAACTTGCAATTATTACATTAGGCAAATAATGATTCTGATTGATTATATTATTCATTATTATTAATGACGTCACAACACCGATTTACAGGTCGCTGAGCACATTTCATTTTAGCTTGTTTGTTTGTTTCCTGATTTATTTCGATTGTCTTTCTTACTCCCATACCATAATCTTTGACCATTTATTCACTTCCTGCCTTTCTTTCTTCTTTCCCCACTTTATTCCATACTTCTTTTCCTTTTCTACCTTTTCTTTCTATATGTTGTTCCTTCCATACTTTGTATCATACTTTCTTTTTCATAGTGCCTATTACTCTCTCCTTCATTTCTTTTTTTCTTTAATTCTTGATTCCATCCATCCCCATTTTTTGGATTCATTAGATCTTTCCTTCTTTTCTTTTCCCCACTTTTGCTTTACATCCACATCCTTCCTTCCATGCTCCCTTTCTAACTTCAGTTCCTTCCTTTTCTAATGTTGTTGCCCTTTTTTTATTTTTTACTTATATCTATCTTTTTTTTTTATCTTTCTATACAGTATCTTACAAAAGTAAGTGCACCCCTTACATTTCAGGAACTATTTTTTTGTATCTTCTCAAGGGTCAATCCTATAGAAATGAAAGTTGGATAGATTTTAGAGTAGTTCTTATGAGAGAATTGAACTCAAAGCACCAAATTGTACTCTGATACAACATACACACATTTGTATGTGAAGCAGACACAAACATAAACATGATGAAAAGGACAATAGGACATGAATAGGACATGAATAGGACATGAATAGGACATGCCTCCTTTAGGGAATTAAAGGAGACAATTTCCAAATGTATATACTTCCCTACTTTTCTTCCTTTTTTAACCTAATTCTTTATTTCAATATTTAATTTCATACTTCCTTTCTTTCTTCTATACGCCTTCCTTTCATTTTTATCTTCCTCATGTATATATTGAAAATATTGAGGTTGTTAAATGTGGGGTGGCAATAAAAAAGGGGGCAATAACACACTAACAGTACGGCATAAAACGTTTAGAGCAGAATAAATAGAAAAGCATTCAGTACAGTAATAATACTATTAAACTGGTGTTTAAACTGAAATTGTAAAACTCGTTATGAATAAATTACAGCAACTTGATTTCATTTACAATGATTGTATTCCAATATTTAAATGATTCTCCCCCTAATTAATTTCCTGTCTACTTATTCAGATTAGAAGTATCAGGGAGCTGAATGTGGTGGGATATTGGTATTAATCCGATCACCCCCTCAAACGCACCATGTGACCATCGACTCAAAGCTCCACAGTCAAGTCTCGTGTGCGTTCGTGTTGTGAGACCGAGACGGGGACACGGTGCTGGAAGAACTGCTCGGAAATCAGTGCAATCAGCAATCAGCAGCGAGCGAAGGGAAGCCGAGGCAAATGTCGCAGCAATGAATTGCGAGACAGGCCTCTTTTGGCATGCGCCAGATTCTCGAATAGCTCTGTTTAAAATAGTTTTTGACCCCTGTAAGAAAATCCCACTTCAGGTGGATTTTTGTTTTCGGGGGCAACAAAAAAATGGATGTGGTTACTAGAAGTAGGGTGTAAATCAGTATAGGGAAAAAAAAACACTTGCTGGTGTGCAGTTGTAGAAAAATAATACAGAAATGCACCACCAATTATAGGTACCAAATAACGACCTGCCCCTGATTCTATTTAGCAGTTTATATTCAAGTGGAATATCAGACGCTCTCTTACTCAGTTCTCACATACATTATAACAGCAATAAGACCATTTTCATAAAAGTAAAAAAAAAAATAAACACTGATTATATGACCAAGAAACAGCAGCAAGCATAGACTTTATTACATCATGTGTAATGTACATCGTAACAGTGACTTGTAAAGGCTCCATAGTGTTTGCATAGTGTTTCATACAACTCAAAAAAGTAAAACAATCACTCGTAGAACATCTATTTCGATTCAATATCATAAAAAACTTTTGTTTTATAAAAATGTAACGTTCGAGCAAAAACAGAACGTTTCGTTGAACGATTGTAGCTGAAAGTAGCTACGGTCGGTTTCGTCTTTATGGCTGCGTAGAAAACGAGTCTGAGAAAAATGGCAATTTTTAATACGTACACAGGGAGTAGAGAAGAAGCTGACGTATTGCAAAGAACACGTACGATCAAAAGAAGTGTGACACGTCGATACAGCGACACGTTGTTACAGCGACACGTCGTTACAGCGACACGCCGTTACAGCGACACGTTGTTACAGCGACACGTTGTTACAGCGACACGCCGTTACAGCGACACGCCGTTACAGCGACACGCCGTTACAGCAACACGCCGTTACAGCGACACGTTGTTACAGTGACACACCGTTACAGCGACACGCCGTTACAGCGATACACCGTTACAGCGACACGTTGTTACAGCGACACGCCGTTACAGCGACACGCTGTTACAGCGAAACCCAACTTCCTCACCCGAGAAAAGGACGACTGGAATTCAGGAAACCATTCGGTCGATTCTTTGTGCTTGTTTTTTTTTTTTTTTTATGTAAATGACGGTATTGGCGGACGTGTGTTCTTGTGTTTACCCACAATCAATAAAATCCCATAGGTCAAACAGAAGAAGATTGGTTTCTACACACCTGGACCTAAATTTATAAAATCAATAGTTTATAAATAATTTATAAGTCGCAGTTAAACTGATTGAAATGAGTTGCTCGTATGAGAGCTTGTATGGAAAACTTTGACCCACAAATTTGCTCTCTTTCTTTATCTCCTTCTTTATTTCCACTTCCATCGTCTCTGTTTTTCATCTTCACTCCCTCCTTCATTATCCAATTCCTTCCTCATTCATCTCCTTCCTCTTCCTTGCTTCCCTATCCCCCTCCTTCCAAATGTCCTTTTTTCCTCCTTTATCCCTTCTTCATCCCCTTCTTTCCTTTTCTCCTTTCTTTCTTGCCTCCCTATTCCTTCCTTCTCTCCTTTCTTCCTTGCCTCCCTATTCCCTCCCTCACTTCCTTCCTTCCTTCCTTCTGTTAAATTTGATCTCAAACATTTAAATCATTATCCTAATTTCACTTCTGCCCCACAAGAAGGAAAGAGAAGAAAATGTCCATGTGTTTAGTTTTTCCTCCTCAGAAAACACTTCACCACAGAAAACAGAGTGAACGGTGTCTCAGGAAAGTCTCAGGAGTGCATCGGTTTCATTCCTGCTTATTTCTGGTCGACGTTAGGAGCTTCAATATATAAATACATATATATTTTTTTAATTTACAGCTTTTTTTGGCTCAGGATTGTTCATTTAAGGATCCTTAAGTTTTCTTCAGATAGTGATCGATTTGAGCTAAAAAAAAAAAAAAAAAAAAAAAAAAAAAAAAAAAAAAAAACTTTCAGAAAAAAAGGACAAAAAAAAAAAAAAAAAAAAAAAGAAAGAAAATCTTTTTAAATATCGATCAGGTTTTAAAATGTTTTTTTCACTTGTGCTAAACAATAAATATATTTTTTACATTAGATTTTGCAGATTATCTTCAATTTGACATCAGATTATTAAAAACAGACTGAAAAAAGACTTTATTCTCCTTAGAAACTGAAATTCGGAGTGTTTTTTTCCCCTGAATCATAGTGTAAAGGCACTTTGGCAGATTTTGGTATTTGAACTTGCATCGTTTGATTTCGACCTACTTTGTATACTAATGTGTGTGTGTTTCTTAACCATGTTCCACGTTATATCTCTATTTCTACATGTGAACGGTTTTTCCAGGCTTCCACAAACTTTGTGTCCACAACCTCTAGTGTGCTGGATTTTTCGAAATAATCCTGATTTGTTTTTGGTTGTCAAGACAACAGCAACCTCACAACACCCAGAATGTGTAATTTGTTTTATAAATAAACATGATTAGCACCTGTAGTGTCGTACTTCGCTATTTATCCTGGAAAAAAAAGTCTCCCTGACTGAGTGAGTGTTCTTGCTTTGGTAAAGTGCACAGTCTCCGTGTGACTCCTCCTGCTCCGAAAGGAAAGCGTCCTCGTTTTGCTTTTAGAGTATAAAAGGACACTTCAGCGATAAAATCTAGTGTATGATTCCGTTTTTTTCCAAACATATACGAACGTACATTAAAAAATATCTGGAGGGAAAAAATATATATATATATACTGTATATTCCTGATCCCTGAGTTATGATGGTTTGACTTTCTTAAAATAAATATTAAAATGTTCACACGCCATTTTAACAAGTCGCGTGTCGCTAGCGGTCGACAGAGTTAAATGATCTGTGTTTGAGTGTGTATTTATTCGTGTGTTTATTTGCCGTTTTAAAACCCAATTTTAGCTCTCTCCAACTTACTTTGCAGGACGCTGAAACAGAGCGTCCAGCAGCGCCCTCTGCTATTATAAATATACACACACGCCTCATACACATATATATACTGTAAAGTTTATACATTACGGTAGTGTACTGTAATTTGTGACATTATACTAGCTTAATTTTTTGCTTGTCTCTCTCCATTTTGTCGGCATCGCAGGACACTGAAACAGTCTGGCTCCGCCCTCCGTTATTTTATATATATATTATAGATTACGGTAGTGTACTGTAATTTGTTACATTATTACTTGCCCATAATGATCATGTTTTAGACTCCTGGGTAGACTAGGCAATGTCTTCACTTACAATATTTTCAGGTTACAATGGGGTCATCGCAACGCATTGCGATTGTAAATTGGAAAATACCCCTGTGTGTGTGTTTGTATATAACGTATATGTAATATATAAACTTTACAGTATACATGTCTGTGACAATGGGCACATGGACAAGTGTCGATTTGCGAGTGGAGGGAAAAGTTTACGCTGCTATGTGCCTGCCACGTGAAACTTAGACTATATTTACAATTATGTCGTATCGCTATAGTCATCGTGATTTAAAAAAAGTCGAACCATGGTAACTTTGGAACTATCTTTTTTTTTATAGATAGATAGATAGATAGATAGATAGATAGATAGATAGATAGATGATAGATAGATAGATAGATAGATAGATAGATAGATAGATAGATAGATAGACAGACAGACAGACAGACAGAGACAGACAGACAGACAAAAGTATGTGGGAGCCTAACCATTATCGTATCTGCTTTTCAAACATCCAATTCCATACAGTACATAGTCCTCATTTCCATTTATAATATCCTCCAAGCTTGTGGAGGCCACTATATCAGGCCACTCAAGATCTTCCACTCCAAACAATACTGTATAAAGCGGATCTTAATCAAGCTGGCCTTGTGAGGCATTATGATAATGATAAAGGAACAGGTTTTGGGTCTCCTAGTTCAAGTGAAGGGATCATTTCATGCTCCCACATCCAAAGACGTCCTGTAGAACCGCATATGGCTGAAAAAGTCAGGCATCCCAATACTTTTGTCTGTATTGTATATATTTTCCCATTAGCAGCAAATCGGTGATGTAGTGTGCAGCGCTGCTTTCACGTCTAATACGACGTGCTGTTTAAAAAGTGGCGTGATTAAAAATTGAAAGGAAAGGAACACATTATTAAGGCCAAAAAGCCGCATCGATAATAACGAACACGGCCTTAATGCAGAAGTGTGAAAACCCTCAGAGTGCTCGAGGGGGAACGCGGCGTCTCGTTCTGTTAGTGCTTTCATTTTTTTTTTTAAACCAAATGAAACCTGAAAGACTCACGTGCCTGAGGGTAAAATACTTAAAAATGCAGAAAAGACGAAAAAAAAAAAAACACCGCAAAAAAATCCATTTACAGGCAGTCGCTTCCATCATAGATGACGGGCTTCTCGGTGGTCAAGTGGTAATTGACTTTCTTTGAGATGAACCTAAAGATCACAAGCAGAATTTAAACGTCATGATCTTAAACGTAAAATCATAGTGATGTAAATAGAGATTCACCTTTGACCTGTTTTAGAGGACTAGTTTATCATTGGTTGATCTGATTCCTTACACTTCAAGATAAATCTGAAAAATTAGCAATTCAATAGTTGACTAGTTTAAACATTTTGTGTCTTTGTGTTCTTTGTACCTGGAGTAGGAGTTGTCAAAGATGAGTGTGTAGACTCCTGGGTTTCTGGCTTTGAGCTGGCCCTGGATGGTCTCCTTGTGCGAGTTACACCGCGTCAGGGGGATCAGGACCTACGCAGAAATGACTTATAGGTAAAAAAAAAAGGTAAGAAGGCGCTTTTTTGACTTGTCACAGGAACTGGGGTCAGAGCGCAGGGTCAGCTGTGATACAGCGCCCCTAGAGCACACACAGGTAATAGCCTTGCTCAAGGACCCCAAAAGTGGCTGGCGATACCGGAGCTTGAACCCCTGATTCGAACCCCTTAACCACTGAGCTCACACCTCCCATAGACAAGGTCACATGGACAAAAAACTCCCACTGAAATGGGAGTTAGAAAGATAAAAAAAAATGCATTTGCTACCTTGGTCTGCTCCTCAGGCGTGTCCACGGATTCTTTGTAGACCACGCTAAAACAGATGCTCTTCTGCTCGGAGGAGAAAACCCAGCCGATGGCGTGGCCGCACTCGTGGACCGTCACCGAGACGACGCTGTAGCAGCTGGACTTGATGAAGAGCTCGCGGGAGGCTTCGCCAAACTGCCGGATTTCGTCGATGTGCAGCAGGACTGAGGAGCTACACAAATCCGACACGCAACACGATCAACGATCAAAACCGAACAATTGGGTGTATTTTTTAAACTCAAATAAAATCACAAAATCTAGTGAAAGATCTTCCCAGAAAAGTGGAGGTTTTTATAGTGGCAAATAGGAACTAAATGTGGATGCTATGCTATGTTTTGGTTATGTTATGCTTTGTTATGCTATGCAATGTTATGCTATGTTATGCTATGCTATTCTATGGTTATGTTATGCTTTGTTATGCTCTGCTATGTTTTGCTATGTTATGATATGCTATGTTATGCTATGTTATGCTATGCTATGTTATGGTTATGTTATGCTTTGTTATGCTCTGCTATGTTTTGCTATGTTATGATATGCTATGTTATGCTATGTTTTGCTATGTTATGATATGCTATGTTATGCTATGTTATGCTATGCTATGTTATGGTTATGTTATGCTTTGTTATGCTCTGCTATGTTTTGCTATGTTATGATATGCTATGTTATGCTATGGTATGCTATGCTATGTTATGTTATGCTATGTTATGTTATGCTATGCTATGTTATGGTTATGTTATGGTTTGTTATGCTATGCTATGCTATGCTATGCTATGTTATGTTATGCTATGTTATGCTATGTTATGCTATGCTATGTTATGGTATGCTATGTTATGCTATGGATGGATGGATGGACTCACCCAAGTTCTCCGGATTTGAGTAGATGGATTTCGGCATCTTGTACAATTGAGGGCATTTCCTCCTGTTCCTCAACAGCCACAGTATCACCAGAAATCCCCCTATAGAAAACACACACACACACACACACACACACACACACACACACACACACACACACACACACACACTTTCTGTACAACTGACTCCTCTTACACTCCTCTTACACTTACCACAGCAACATTTTTGTTCGTTTTGTTCTACATATAATGCAATAAATATTGAACCCTTTGACCAATTACATTAAAGCAGCACAACTGTGCATCGATTCCTCCATCAGTGCTGACGTGTGAGAACTCCAGATGTTTCTCTGGAGACCCACAGGTTACTAAGTGTCCGTTAGGCTTTTCGACCTGAGTCAAAGAGGAAATGGATGTTGGAGGTGCAGTTTTGAGCACAGCTCCCTGACTGTTTCTCAAATTAGGTGTCATTTGCCAGTGGAAAGTCATAGCTGTGCCACATAGCTAGCAAAAAGCCTGGACAAAAGTTTAGAAACCCCTGCATGTTTGTGTGTGTGTGTGTGTGTGTGTGTGTGTGTGTGTGTGTGTGTGTGTGTGTGTGTGTGTGTGTGTGTGTGATTAGCTGTGTGTATTTCTTGGCAACTGCAGAGCCCACATTTCCCATGGCAACCAAAAAGTGCATTATGCAAGTTTGCATGTTGTGTGCTTGTGTGTGCTTGTGTGTGTGTGTGTGTGTGTGTGTGTGTGTGTGTGTGTGTGTGTGTGTGTGTGTGTGTGAGTGTTTGTGTGTGTGTGTGCTCTGCTTTTTGTGTAGTTGGTATGCACAACTTTGGCTGTGTGTGTGTTTTTTGTGCTCATGTGAGGTGTGTTAGGGTGTGTATTTTTAGTAGCTTTTTTGTCATCTGTGGTTGCAGATGGTGTGAATTGTGTGTGTGTGTGTGTGTGTGTGTGTGTGTGTGTGTGTGTGTGTGTGTGTGTGTGTGTGTGTGTGTAAAGGTTTTTGATGTTTGTGTATTGTTCGTT
>MU579904.1:6036602-6059102 GCA_024362625.1 Silurus asotus
GTAGCACTTCTTAGCCTGGTCGGTAAGGTTTCCAGGAAACCATGGCAACATGTCCCCTAGCTCATCTACATGTAATAGTGTAAAAGGAAATACACTGCTTGGTCAAAAGTTTGTGGACACCTGGGCATGAAAAAAGTCTCCATTTCATCCACCAGGGTGTTAGTAAAGTCAGGTACTGATGTATGTGAGATGAGGAGGCCTGGAGTGAATCTGGTGTTCAATAGAATCAATATAAAGCTTATCTTCATGAAGAACCAAATATGGATGGAAAGCTCAGGTGTGCTGAGACTTTTGTCCACACAATGTAACGCACTTATAAAAAGATTTGCTGCTATAATTTCATGTCAGTATGTTCCTGTGTTCCTGAAGCACGGATTTTACTTAGCGATCACAAGAGGCTTCATCCAGCCCGGTGCTGCTTCATCATTATGGAAGTATGGAGTAGGTGTGAGATGGGATTTTGGGAAGGGACAGGAGAAAAGGGATAGTGGAGAAAATACATTTGAGCTGAGTGTGTGTGTGTGTGTGTGTTACCATGTCATTCTCTCTTTCAGCTGCTGGATTTCATCTTCTCCACAGCGAATCAAGCTCTTGGACTTGGCGATGTGCAAATCTTTCTCTCCCATCAGTCGAGAGCACTCCGAATTCAGCTGCTGCAGAAACACAGACCAAAAAAACGACGTCTAGATGCTACGTGTCTACAGGGAATGCAGAAGTCGTCCACTTTGTGTTTGTGAAACAGAATGATATTTATTTATCATATTTTATTCTAAACATAATATATACATATAAATGCATTTCTTTGCTCCATGCTGTCCTTTAGGGATAATCCTGCTTCACTATATTAAAGTGTATTAATTGTTTGCTTATTTATTTATTATTTTTTTATTATATTTGCTGTTCCTTTTAAAATTATGACACTTTTACTTCATGGTAATGAATATTTAAGCATCTTGATTTATTTTAAATTTTTTTCCTTTTTTATATGTGCAACATCATATTTCTTCCCCAGGGCAAAAACGATGTTTCTGGAAATGCCAATATTTTTGCCACATGATGCAAGAGGTGTATTTTACGCAGAATGATTAAAAATATAATTTCCATTAAATCCTTAAAATGTAACAAAAATAATAATAATAATAATAATATATGTATATATATATGTATGTATAATTTATTTTTATTTTAGTACAAAAAAAATTCTTTAATAAACTATTGTGTTAAAAAAAAAAAATAAATAAATAAATAAATAAAAAAGAAAGAAAAAAAATATTCGAAAAATTGCAGTCGTATGTGTCTCCATAACATCACATCAGCCCTTCGTGAGCTTGAACCGTCTTAACTTCACTTCATCAAACCCTGTGACTGGACCTTCCACACACTCCCACCCGCACTCATAATGTCCAACTTATTAGCCTGACAAATGTGCTATAAATCACACCACTGTTGAAATCCAGAACCTCATGAAAGATTTGTGGCACCTTTAAAATAACTTCAGTCTGGTTTTCTAAAGATCTTCTTTCTCCCCCCCCAAAAAAAAGCTCAGAAGAAATTCACGACATCAACAATTTCGAGCATAATACCGATTTTTTTTCGAACTCCGAGACAGACCTCTAACTCTGCTGCTTTGACCTCCAGGCTGGACGTCTTCTCGCTTTCAGACTTCAGCTGCGCTTTTAAGCTCTCAAGCTCTTCGTTTAGGCTCTGAGGAAAAAAACGCAAATTACAGTGTTAAACGCTGTTGCGATGACGAACAGAAAGCACAAAAAGCCAACAAAATCATAATCATAATAAAAATGTTTTACTATACGATACACATGTTCACTCACTGGTCCAAAGAAAGCAGTCGATTGTATCTACTAATGATGATAAAGATTTAAACTACTGTATAAGTGTCTTCTCCCATTAGGGGGCGCCAAAGTGGATCATCCGTCTCAATACACCCTGTCCTCTACATCTGCCTCTTTCACCCCAACCACCTGCATGTCTTCCCTCACCACATCCATAAACCTCCTCCATGGTCTTCCTTTTTTCCTCCTTTCTGGTGTCTCCATCCCCAGCATTCTTCTACCGATATACCCCATGTCCCTCCTCTGCACATGTCCAAACTATCTCAATCACATGACAATGGCAATGCCCCTGTGCACAAAGCCAGCTTCATGATAATCTGCTTTATATGGGTTGGAGTGGAAGATCTCCTACTTTAGAGCTTAAACCCTATTGAACACCTTTGGGATGAATGTGAACACTGACTGCACTCCAGGCCTCCTCACCTACATCAGTACCTGACTTTACTAACACCCTTGTGGCTAAAGGATTCTCCACAAAATCTAGTGGAACATCTCTCCAGAAGAACAGCAAACTGGAACTTAATGTGAAATAGGATGTTCAGAAAGCACACACCACCCTTAGGGTCAGGTGTCCACACACACTTTTTTGTCTATATAGTGCATATGGCGTGTATGAAATGGCAAAATATAATAAAATCTCTTCATTAGAAGATGTTTTGATGATACACCATATACACTTCTGGAACAAGAAATTTGGAACTTGCTGTTCATGGAGACAGCAGGACCCCATAACAAGTTCTTTATCGGTCCTTACCTTGAGGAGATTTTTGTGCGCCATGTTCTCGGAGCTCATCTGAAACCTCAAGGCTGCCGTCTCCTCACGTGCGACATCTCTCTCGCTCTCCGATTTATCCAGCATCTCCTTCAGCTCCAGCACCGTTCCTGGGAGCTTCTCCATTTGCACCAGCTCCTCCCGCAGACTGGTGTTCTCCTGCCGTAGCGACGCCATGCTGGCGTTCAGGCGATCCGTTTGACGCTCATCCTGTTCCTCCAGCTCACGGATGCGGTTGCTCTGGGCTACCCAGCGCTCCTGAGCTTCCTCGCGTTCTGCCGTCAGCCTGCAGATGGTCATCCCCAGCTCGGCCATCTCCTTGTTGGCCCCATGGAGTCCCTCTCGGTTCTCGGCGTTCTCCATGACCAGTTGTTCATTTTGGGTCTTCAGCACAGCCAGGTCTTCCTTTGCTCTGGCGAAGTCAGCTGAAATTTTACCAAGCGCAGATCTTTCTGCATGTAGCTCAGACGATAGCTCCTGAAGGTGCTGCTTGGACTGTAAAAGTTCACTGATGTGATTTCGGTTCTGCTCCTCTGCTTGCTTTTTGAGTTGTTCTATCAATGTCTGCAGCTCTACTTGAAGCGCCTCTGTGATTTCCAGCTTAGTCTGGATCTTCACTTTCTCCTCCTCGGACAAGAGCAATTTGGCTTTTAAGTCAATCACTTCCTCCTGAAGCCTGGACACTTCTTTAACATTTAGAGCCAGCTGCTCCTCCAGCAGTGCTACTTTCGAGGCCACATCATGGGTTTCCTTGGCACGGCAGGCGCTCATCTCCAGCTGAGCTTTTTCGACTGCGTTCTTCTGGACCACCAATCTTTCAATCATCTCCCTCTGCTTCTCCAAGGCTCGCTCTGCCTCTGCCTTCCCTGCCTCCAGCTCTCCCTCTTGAGCTTCCAGCTCATCAAGCCGTTCTTGAAGCTCCTCACAAAGCCTCTCTCGATCCTCCAGCTGCGAGTGCTGCTCCTTCAGCTGCACTGTGAGGTTCGCTTCATTACAACTTGCCACCTCTAGGCTACTCTTTAGCTCCTTGACCTGTTCTGTGAGTTTCCGCAGTTCGTCCTGTGCGGCTGTGAGAGCACCTTTAGTCTTAAGGTGCTCCTCCCTTTGATCTGCATTCTCCTGCTCCAACCTTAGGATGACGCTTTCCGACTCTTTCACCTGCATGCTTGCTTTTTGGAGCTTCTCATCAAGGCTTCGGTTCTCCTCACGCATTCGCTGTTCCCTCTCATCCACGGTCACTTTAGCGTCATCAAGCAGACCTCTGAGCTGCTTCTCAGATGCCCTCAGCTCAGCCAGATCAATTTCTAACACAGACTTGCTCTCTATCAGCTCCTTCTTGGTGTCCTCGTTCTTCGTGACAGTCCGGAGAAGCTTGCTGTTCATCTCCGTGAGATTGGAGCACTGTTCCTTGTATTCTTCAATCATCCTGCTTTGATCTTTGATGTGACTCTCAAGTTTTCCTATACTTTCACTCAGACCATGTTTCTCTCTGACTATCTTTACAGCTTCACCCTCCAGGTGCTGGATCTTCTTCTTACTAACGAGAAGCTCAGTTTCTTTACCCTTGAGTTGCGCCTTTAGGTTCTGCACCTTTCCTTCCAGGCTTTCTTTTAGAGAGCTCAGCTTTTTCTGCAGCACCTCTCTCTCCTCCATTGCCCTTTTCTTCTCTTCGGCAGCCTGCTGCTCCATCGCCTCTAGACAGTGCTGAAGGTCTTGCAGGTCCTTCTGAAGACTGCTGGCTTCCTTCTCTCTCACCAACAGCTCCTCTTGGAGTTTATCCATTGCATTACGCTGTTCTTCAGCCTGCTTCACCAGCTTCGTGCCCTTCTCCATCAAAATGGCCATTTTGGCTTCTCCGTCTCTCAGGACTTGCTGTTTCATTCGGAGCTCCTCTGCCAGACGTTCGGCCTGCAAACTTTTCTCTTCAGCGTGTGCTAGGGCTTCTAATCTGCCTTTCTCTGCTTCCTTCAGTCCATCCAGGAGTTCATGGATCTTTTGGGCTGAATCAAACTGGCTGGCTGTTTTCAGCCCTTTCTCTTCAAGGACAACATCCAGTTTAGACATCAGCTTCTCGTTCTTTTTTTCCGCAGCAGCTAACTTAGCCTGAACTTCCATATTTGCTGCCTCTTTTGCAGCCTCACGCCTCTGCAGGACCTCCAAATCTTGGGCCAGAGCTTGTTCCCGGTTAGACAACACCTCCAGTTTGAATTGAAGCTCCTGGTGGTTGGACTGAGCTGCTAACGAAACGTCCAGCTGCCTTTGCAGTTCAGTCACCACTACACGGAGCTCGGTGGCTTCAATGCCAAGCTGTTGAACGTGCTCGACCAGCTCTCGTTGTTTCAGCTCTGACTGATCCAGCTCCAGACGAAGCTCGTCCACAGTGGACAACGGCTCGGCAGATTCATTGAGCAAGCTATGTCCAAACTCCGGACTGCAGGGAAACTCGTTGGCCTGAGAGAGACATAAGGAAGAACAATAAGTATGGCAAATATTCTGGAAGAATGACCACATGAGGCTCAAAGTGGGGCTAAAACCAAATCCACATGCAAGGCCAATAATAAATTTTTGTCTTAATGTCCCAATAATTTCCAAATGCTTTGGACATTTCCTTGATAGATGACCACTGCTAATGTCTTTGTGATTAAGTTTCGCATCTACAGAGGAGACAGTTGTAGCAGTGGGATGAAGGACCAGATCCGAAGGTTCCGAGTTCAAATCCCAACACCGCCAAGCTGCCACGGCTGGACCCTTTAACAAGAACCTTAACCCTCAACAAGGTGTATACATGAGATCAATTAAAATGCTGTAAATGTTGATGTAAATAAATGGTTGTAAGTTCAAAACACAGCAGCATCAACTTGCTTCTGCTGGTTCAGTGAGCAAAGCCCATAATCCTAAAACTGTATATTAGGTTTGGTAAATCCTGCCATCTGGTGGATACATGTGGTCATTATTTATTTACTTCTTTTTTACGTTTCCCTTTTTTTTAGTGTTGCAAGAAAAAAAAAAAAAAAACTGTGTAAATCCAATCTCACCTGTGAGTAAGAGCTGGCCAGACTGTTAATGCTGGAGCTGCGGCTCGGTGCTTTCCACATGTGACTTGGAGAGCTGGTCATTCCCAGAGTCCTCCTGCAGGACAAAACATCAGCGAGACGCAACATACAGAACATCATGAATGGATTGTTCACTTTTACCAGCCCCACACAAATGCCGTGATGGTCCTAGCAACCACCTCAAGCCATCAGACAAAAAAGTGCATCTTAGACGATACAGTAACCATAGTAACAAAGAACTTTTATTTTTTTTAAACAAGTACTGTAGGATGGACACTTACATAGATGCCAACTATACTAATATGCCATTTCGTAATGAACCATGAGCTCTGCTTACCTCGCAAAAGTGGGCCAGTCGGAATCGAGGTCGTGACCCCGTGACGCGACGTCGAATTTGACCTCGTTGAGCTCGTACAGAGAGTTTACAATGTCCATGTTGAGACGTGGATTCAGAAAGGGACTCCGTGTATAATACCAGTCGCTGCGGATTAAACACACTTCTGGTCAACCAATCGGATAACCGATTAATCAACCGAAGTTGAATAATTATATTTATAAATATAATGATAGAATTTATAAATTATAAGTACTAAATATAATAAAGCGCTCTCCGTGCAGCGTGTTGTCTAACGTGTAAAAACAAACAGCACGTGGCATTAGTGATTTGCCTCTAGAGCCGCTCCAGCGATGGACACAACCCGGAAAAACTATCTGTATAGGTTTTTGCCAATAGGTGCTGAATAATTGGCTAAACCGATAAATCGGTCAACCTCTAATTTATAGTAAAAAGAGGTAAAATTACTTAATATTAGGAAGCTGGGGTCAGAGCGCATGGTCAGTTGTGATACAGCGCCCCTGGAGCACGGAGGGGTAAGAGCCTTGGTTAAGAGCCCCAAAATTGGCTATACTGGGGCTTGATCCCCGGACCTTTTCCACTGAGGTTTTATATATGAGCTTTTATAGAATACATTTGATCTTCCATAGAATTAACGCAATATAAATACAAAGATCTTCCACACACTTGTAATATCTTCTATAGAGCTTCATCCCTTTTGAACACATTTATGATGAATTTGGGGGAAATGGTAGCTTGGTGATCAAGGCATTGAAGGTTATGAGTTGAAATCCTAGCCACACTAAGGTGCCACTTCCTGTGCCCCTGAGCAAGGCCCTTAGCTGCTCAGTTGTATGAATGACATCAATGTAAGTCACTCTGAAAAAGGGCACCAAAAGTTTGTTTAACTGTTTTCTATACAGTGTTTTTTTCCTGTAAAAGCTAATAACCAGGGTTGCCAGATCTCCTGCTATTGAGCTCAAACCCTATTGAACACCTTTGGGATGAACACACACCCTTGTGGCTGAATAAATCTCACACTAATCTCCATAAAATCTACTGGAACCCCTTCCCAGAAGACTGAAGGTTATTATAACTACAAACCGGGAGTGTGGAATGTGCAGAAAGCGCATACGTGACGCACAATCCTACATGTGCACTCAGTTGTTTACGTGCATGAACGTAGGGAAGTAGAACTCGACATGGGAAGAGAAATTATGAAGATAAAACAATGAAAGTGATCGCTTGTGTAAACGATTTCATTTACAGGAACACAAAATAATAAACAAAACAAATAAAACTGGAACAAAACACTTCTGGAACATTTGAGTGTATGAGCAAGTAAACATGAAACATGAGTGTGTACCTGGTGACTTTCTGGTTCAGGAGGCACTGCTGAAGGGTGTCAGCTAATCGCTGGTGCACCAGAGAGTAACGGATAAACGCCCGGCCTTTTCCCAACGACGTCTTTAGCTGAGAGGCAGAGAGAGAAAAAGAGACAAACAGAGAGACACAGATAGAGAGACAAAGAGACAGAGACAGAGAGTAAGGGAGAAAAAGAGATACAGAGAATGAGATACATACATAGAGGGGCAGAGAGAGATAGAGAGACAAGAGACAGAGAGAGAGATAGAGATAAAGAGAGACACAAAAAAGACAGAGAGAAATAAATATAGACAGGAAGAGACAGACAGAGACAGAGAGAAACAGAGAGAGAGAAATATATAGAGAGAGATAAAGAGAGATAAAGAGAGACAGGGAGGGATATAGAGAGACAGAAAGAGATAAAGAGACAGAGAGAAATAGAGAGATGGAGAGAGATAAATAAGGACAGAGAAAGATATAGAGAGACAAAGAGAGATAAATAAAGACAGAGAGAGATATAGAGAGACAGAGAGAGATAAAGAGAGACAGAGAGACAGAGAGAGAGACAGGGAGAGATATAGAGAGACAGAGAGAGATATAGAGAGACAGAGAGAGATAAAGAGAGACAGAGAGAGATATAGAGAGACAGAGAGAGATATAGAGAGACAGAGAGAGAGACAGAGAGAGATATAGAGAGACAGAGAGAGATATAGAGAGACAGAGAGAGATAAAGAGAGACAGAGAGACAGAGAGAGAGACAGAGAGAGATATAGAGAGACAGAGAGAGATATAGAGGTTAAGAAACACCAGGATTTCTACAAAGAAGTCATGCAACAGTATATTCAACACAAACCGTCCACATGTCCAGAGACAGACGTGTGGACATCTTTGTTTACAACGTTCAGATGTGTTACCGAGGCCGAGCGTCTCAATGCCGCACTGTACTCGAAATCTTCTGTAGATCTCCGCAAGTTCTCAGATCTGCGCTTGCTCGCTCATTAGGGTAAAATGATTGGGACCGATTTGTGACGCAAACATTCCGCATCTTTGAGGAGATGTTCTCCAACTGTAAGGAGTCTCCAGTGTTTAAGTTGGATTCTTTTTAACAAATGTGTAAAAGAAAGAAAACATCGTAACAACGTCAGAGAAGAAACACTTCCCGGTCTGAACGTAGCGTTCCGCATGAGAAGACCTGACATTAAAAGAAATGTTTCTTTGTTGGCGTGGAAATAAGGAAGGAAGGACCGGTATCAGCATTTCACTTTGACATTTGCATTTTGAATAAACCCTGAAACAACAAGGAACTAGAACGAAACAAAGGAAAGTGTTGTCGGAGAGAGAATCCACGTTTCGTCTTTCGTGATCGCTGTTGAACGAGTGAACGGGTCGTACCTCAGGAATAGACTTGACGAAGCGAATGCCATCGTTGGCTCCTTTGATTTTGGCCAGACAGTCGCTAAAGTAGTCCCAGTAATCTTTCCTCATGCCCAGAAACGAAGACTTTTCCTTCTGGCCAAACTGCAAGAAACAAACAAAACGCTGCATCAACACAAAAACGCCACTAACCAAGAAATAAACAATGATCAGTGCGAACATGTGCGTCTTCCAGATATTTTGTTTATTGTTTCTGGAACAGGTTTGGGTCATTCTACCACATCCAGAAACGTCTATCCAATCGTATGTCCTCAATAATACTTGTCCATATTGTGTATATTAGTTGCTACAACATTTTCCTCTTAAGTAAAAAAATTGGCCCCATTCGCTTCATCCGCTAACGAGGACGTCTTCATTTGTATTTGTGTTCTGCAGCAGAGAACCCGAACCTGTAGCAGGTACTCCAGCTTGTAGGAGAACTTGTGCAGGTTGGTGCTGTCGTCCGTGATCGGCTCTCCATTCTCCTTGTACTCTTTGGTGAGATCTAAAACGCAGTCTGTGGACGAAAAATACAGGACAGAATAACTTCAGGACAAAACAAGGGTTTATCACTCAACACTGTCATGAAGCAGCTTTGGAGAAAGAAATAGATTTCAAACTCAACCATCAGATTGGCACTAATGAGCGAGCCAGATGTGATGGTCCAGGAGGGGAAATGGAATTGGTCATCAAAAGACTAAAAAAAAACACCCTACAGACTGTGGAAGTCAATAACAAATATAAAATGTCCAGGTTCTAAATGGTCCACGACTCGTTACTGGTCCAAGGTCCTGGTGATTGGGGACCCCCTACTCCCATGGACATGGGAAGAACATTCTAAGAAACGCTGAACAGTTAAAGTAGTAACCTAGTGGTTAAGATCGAATAATAGTCTAGTGGTTAAGGCATTGGACATTTGCTTGGATGGACATGAGTTCAAACCCCAGCACCACCAAAGCTGACCACAAGAGCCGAATTCCATTAATGTTTTAGAAGTGCCTTCTGACCAATCAGAACCGAGAATTCAACACGTTCAACATGACACGCTTTCGAACGTCGCTCCTTTCCTTAGAGTCTCCACACCGCATTCCGACTCCGCCCCCTTCTCTGCTATCAGGAACCAGGCAAAACAAAAAGACGGCAACTTTGGCTTCTGTCTAGAACGTTTCAATTTTTTGGATTCACTGGATCTTATGATGAGTCTCAAAACAAAGATCACTGCTGCAGACGCAAACATTCACGTCCATAGACAAACTATCCTTCATCTCATCTCATCAACACACACACCCACACACACACACAATACCATGCAGATCTCTGATAATCCTCTGGATCTGGCTCTCCCCAGCCGTCGCCATGGTCCTGCTCACTCCTGGACTCCACGCGTGGTCATGTGTCTTCTGCAAGCGAGGGCAGAGGAATACAGGAATTTTATTTCAGAAATAAATAAATAAATAAAATCTGACACTTTTGACACACTCGCTTTTTTTTTTTTTTTACGTTTTGACCCTTTTTGCAATATTATGGGTTTCCATCATGCATTTTTGTGGTACTTCGTATTATATTATTCTAAATTTACGTTAAAATTTACATTTATGAAGCCTGCATGTTTCTAACTTCTGAAAGGTTGACTTGTCAAAATGAATCAGTGTGTCAGAAAGGATGTGTCAACGTCGAATTTTTAACAATTAACAGATCATGGTTGGAAAAAAATGGTGACAGATGAGGTACCAGCTGGAACATAAAAAAGATGGGTGTTGCCTCTGTTGCAGAAGACGGTGTATATATAGACGGGTATTGAGTGTAGAACTGGCTGACTTTGTTTCTATGGAATAAACACTGGAGTTTCAACATTTTGCTTTTTAAATTTTGTTCCTGAATTTCGATATTGACTGTTAATTGTAATTTTCCACGACAATAGTCGAACCGAAGACTCGCGATTATTTCAATGAGGGACGAGGAAACCGCATGAGATTAATAAACATGCCGCATTTCGTGATGGAAGAAGGTGAGAGACATGATTTCTTTTCTTTTTATTATCCCTGAATTAGGAATTCCATCAAATATTTCACACTCGCTTCAACATATGACGTTTTACAGCTTTTATATAAACACACTCCAAAAGCAGAACATGAGATGAAAATGAGACTTCATTTCTTCTAACATTCACCTAGACTCAAACACACACACTGCAACAAACACAAACAATCACAGACACACACAACTAACATACACAACAAATCTCAAACACACACTCCAACATACACTCAACTAACACACACACACCAATCGCAGACACACACAACATACACACTGCAACAATTATAAACATACACACAATTGCAAACACACACCAACCATAAACACATGCAACACACAAAAATCACAAACCACACTCAAACAACAATCACAGACACACACAACTAACATACACAACAAATCACATACACACACTCCAACATACACTCAACTAACACACACACACACCAATCGCAAACACATACAACATACTGTACACACACAACTGACACGGACTGCAACAATTATAAACATACACACAATTGCAAACGCACACCAACCATAAACACATGCAACACACACCAATCACACACAACTAACACACTTCAACAATTATAAACACACACATTTGCAAACACGCACAGCAATCATAAACACACAAACACTTACACAAACAACAATTAAAAACACACACTCCAACAAAAACACACAACAATCATAAACACAAATACACACAATTAAAAACACAACAACCACAAACACACAGAAAACACACTCCAACAAACACACACAAACACACACACACACACACACACACACACACACACACACACATATATTGCTACTATTAAACCCAGCTCAGGATGTGTGTTACAGTGTGTTACAGTGTGTGTTACAGTGTGTTAGTGTGTGTTGCAGTGTGTTACAGTGTGTTACAGTGTGTGTTACAGTGTGTTAGTGTGTGTTAGTGTGTGTTGCAGTGTGTGTTACAGTGTGTTAGTGTGTGTTAGCGTGTTACAGTGTGTTAGTGTGTGTTACAGTGTGTTAGTGTGTGTTAGCGTGTGTTACAGTGTGTGTTGCAGTGTGTTAGTGTGTTACAGTGTGTTAGTGTGTGTTGCAGTAGTAGATGTTACACTACACACAGTTTGTAGAAAGTGTATAAAGTTACTGACCCTCTGTCTGAACGCGCGAGCTCGAGTCCTCTGTTTACAGGTGGAAAACTTGCTGGTCCTGTCAAACTCTTTGATTGACAAGTGAAACTTACACACATAAACATCTAACACTAAAAACATTCATCATTTCGGAGTGAAATCTCGCTTTAAACGTGTTTAACATGTTTGAATAACTTTTATTCACATTACAAAAGTCTATAAAATACCTTTAAAATACTGAGGTCCGTGTTCCCGGTGTGAAGCCCCGCCCACTAAGAGCCTTTTAGCCAATAGGAAAGGTAGCAAGCTGAGTTGCGCTTTAAAAAAACGTCACGTGACAGTGCTTGTGACGTAATGTGTTTTTGTTTTCAAACTTGAACACAATAACAATGCCAATTAATAATAATAAAATAATAATTATAATAATTATAATAATAAAAAATCAAAATGAAAAACAAATAAAGCAAACAATATTATTATTATCAGTATTTATTACTATTATTATTATTAATTATAATAATAATTAAAATGCATTATTCATGATACATCAATTAATTACATTAATATATACAATTAATAATACATTGTAATTAATAAAAACAATAAAAATTTGACAATATTATTTTATATATACAGTGTGTGTGTGTGTGTGTGTGTGTGTGTGTGTGTGTGTGTGTGTGTGTGTGTGTTACTGTGCAAAAGTTTTAGTTCGTGCGATTGCTTTTTACAAATAGAAGTGTTAATATTAAATTTGTATTATTTAACAAAATAAAATCTCATTAATATGCAAATCCTTTACCTGCAAAACAGCATCAATTCAGTAGGTATCCGTTGTACTTTTTGGTTAAGTTTTTGAAGGAACTCGGCATCCAGGTTATTCCATAAATCCACATATAACCACAGATCATCTGTGTATATAGCCTGTGTTAAGTCCTTCTATCTCCTTATGTAATTCCAGACAGATTTGATGATGAGATCAGGACTCTGTGGGGGCCAAAACTATTAATTTCAGTTACTCAATTTTGTTTTATATGCCGTGCTTCATAGAAATTTGCCAATGATTTCACTGTTTGCATGTTTCCAGAAAGCAGAAGGTGCAAACTCCTCTGTCCTAAACCCAGTGTTGGAAAAAAAACACACTGTTTTTAGTTTAATATTCAAACTTTGTGGACACCTGACCATAAGATTTTTCAAATATTCCACATTTAGTCCTCAACTGCTGCTATAATAAGCTCGAGTGTTCTGGGAAGATGTTCCACTAGATTTTGAAGTGTGCTTGTGGAGAATTATTGTGCTCATTCAGCCACAAGGATGTCGGGTACTGATGCAGATGAGAAGGCCTGAGGTGCAGTCAGTGTTCCTCATTGTTTAATAGGGTTGAGGTCCAAGCTCTAATGCAGGAGAACTTCCACACACTTCCAAACCATGTTAAACATATCTTTATGAATCTGGCTTTGTTGGTCTCCTTGTTGAAGTGAATGGAAAATATCATGCTACCGAGTCCAGAGACATCGATACAATTGCGTGGCTTCGTCTTTGTTTGGGGAAGAACCACATATGGCTGGAAATGTCAGGTGTTTGTGTAGTAGATTATACTTCCTTACTAGTCAATAAAACATCAGATATCCTCCTTTGGGGAGGGACAATGACAGTATAAAAACGAAGTACACTGTAGTTCATGTGAAATTTTTCGACCTTTTTCTGATCGACATTCAGAACCATAAAGGAGACACTATATCAATTTTATTTTTGACTCGTTGGAATTTGTTGGATTTCCAAGAGAGGCTTCGGTCTTTGACCCAAATTGCAGCAATACTGTAACTACAGACACGTCATAGGTAAGTGAATTGATTTGTAATAGTTTGAACTGATCGTGTCTTATGTATAAAGTTGAGCTGTAACTCTGAAACATTGTGCCACAGGTCATGTCATGGTTCTTTTTCAGAACAATAAGTTCCCATTTTTTAGTTGATGAGAAGTTCATAATAACAGATACTGTATAGTTGCAGGACGGGAAGCAAACCAGAGATAACGTGTTTTATT
This sequence comes from Silurus asotus, assembly GCA_024362625.1. Taxonomy (NCBI): domain Eukaryota; kingdom Metazoa; phylum Chordata; class Actinopteri; order Siluriformes; family Siluridae; genus Silurus; species Silurus asotus. The sequence continues at coordinate 6,050,603 of MU579904.1, forward strand.
TTGCGTTCCAGAAAGCAACATGGAATACTATTCGGACGATTATGAGGATGGATTGTGTCACAAGGAAGAGGTGGCAAAAGTCGGGTCCATCGTGGTGCCGTTATTCTTCGGCATCGTGGTTGTGTTTAGCCTCATTGGTAATATTTTGGTTCTCGTGATTATTGGGCTGTACGAGAACCTAAAATCGTTGACCAACATCTTCATACTGAACTTGGCTCTGTCGGACCTGCTGTTCACCTTTGGATTGCCCTTCTGGGCTTGGTACTACATCTGGGGGTGGAATCTCGGAGATGTCGCGTGCAAAGCCGTCAGTTTTTTCTTCTACGCTGGGTTTTACAGCAGCGTGGTGTTCCTGATCCTGATGACCATACAGCGCTACATGGCCGTCGTGCACCCTCTGTCCGACTGGGAAAGAAGACAGGGTTTTGCCCTAATCCCCATCCTCGCTTGGGTGGTCAGCATCGCAGTGGCCTTACCTGCCCCCATTTTCAACTCCATCCAGGCTGACCCAGAAAACCCTCAAAAACTTTACTGTGAGTATAATTCCACAGAAGTGTACATCACCATCACGTACACGCAGAACGTGTTTTTCGTTTTTGCTTTCGTGGTCATGGGTTTTTGCTACATAAGAATCCTACAGACCATCATTAAGACCCGAACGAACAAGAGGCACCGTTCCATCAGGCTCATCCTGTGCATCGTAATCGTGTTCTTTCTCGGTTGGGCTCCTTATAACCTGGTGATGTTCCTGCACACCTTGGTCCATCATCAGGTCAATTATTTCACAGACTGCGAGGTCACGCATCATCTTGACTACGCCGAATACGTCTGCAAGCTGCTGGCGTTTTCTCACTGCTGCCTCAATCCCGTGTTTTATGTTTTCGTCGGTGTGAAATTCAGGAATCATCTGAAGGGGATCCTGCAAAAAGTTTTTCACAGGACAGACAACGTAAACATGCGACAAACACAAGCTGTTCAGTCTCACGGCTCGGTGTGGTCAAACAGCAACAACTGCAAAGCTAATTTCACGACAGTCTGAGCCAGTGAGTGTATGGACAAAATTATTGGCACACCTGACTTTTCCAGCCATATGTGGATCTTCTCCAAAACTGTTACCACAAATTTAGAGAAACTTAATTTGTAAAGGACGTTTACGGAAGTGGTAGCATGAAACGTTCCCTTTAATTGGACTGGAGACCCAAACCTGTTACAACAGAAAATAAAGTCATCGTTTAATCTTTTAAAAATAATTTGTCTATTTTCTATATATAATATTGTAAAATATAGATAGATAGATAGATAGATAGATAGATAGATAGATAGATAGATAGATAGATAGATAGATAGATCGATCGATCTAAACACTATCAGAAGCACTGACCAACATTTACAACCTAAATTCTAATATATTGTTAGCAATGGGTCTGTCTCTTTAACCAATCAGATTTCAGATTCTCCTCACAGGGCAGCTCGCTGGCCCAGAATAACGCCAGCGTTTTTCCATCCTCTGATTGGTTGGTTAGAGGGAAACTTTTACAGCCAAGTTTGACTGGCAAACACGTGTAGCTCTGCACACATTAATACATCTGAGTTAGACTTTTTTATGCCTGCGGAGGAAGGGAAGTTGATTTGGTCTCAGACATACTTAAAAATAGATTTAAAAAAAAAGCTAGACATTGTGAGGAGGTCGAACTGAGGAGGTCGAACCCCAAAACTAGCCAGCGTGTCAGCCCTGAAGAGGGTTTGTTTACCACTTCCAGACCAGTGAATACGAGCGGTACCATCTGAACTGCTCCAGATGATGTAGGTGGTACAGTTGCTGTGGTAGTGTAGAGGTTTGGAGTCGTAACTGAGTTTCTTGCTTTAGTAAAATGGTATTCACCTTCTATGCACGTTGTTATACTGCGTTTCTTTTTATAGTATTGATGGTTTCTATAATTGTGATGTAATTGTGTGGTATTAAGAGGTGAATTAAGTCAGGTATGTCCCCACTGAAGGCCCGGGTACCAAATGCAAATGTGAACAAATGTGAATGTGAAATGTGATACGATAATTAATAAATTTAAACCAAAAAGATTGACAAAAGAAGGAACTAATAACAATATGACATGTGCTAATGTGAAATGTGCCACAAAAATAGTTGTTATTACAGATTACAGCTCATTATAACTTATATATATGATTAGACTTTGTGGTACTGACGTTCTACATGATCCTTTATGTAACCCAATTTCACCCCATAATGTAAACAACATAAAAACCACACAGGTTTCCACTGCTTGCTCATGTAGGTACCAGAATGTCAACTAGCACTCTGAGCTTTCTGTACCGAACCCTCTTCATCTTCACCACCTCCACTTTCTGCACAAAATTCAAGCCTCACAGGTTTGTTGATGTTTTCATCTGCGAGTTTCGTTCTTTCTCAACGTCGCATTATACTTGTTTTTTTTTTCTTTTCTAGTATATGTTTTGTTTGGTTCGATTTCCGTTCATTTGATTTCCATGTCTGTCGTCAGAGTTCCTGTAAGAATAAATGTCAATGTTCTCATGAGAATCTTTCTTTCTTTCTAACCTCAAAAGAGAAAAAACCCCAAAGACAAACGTAACCTCAGAAGGAAGCGTGGTAGCTTTCTTTTTTTTTTTTGTGTCATGTCAGGTGAGTGGATTTGAAGGAAACTGAATTTTCTTCACATAACAAGTCAGGACTCATTCACAGACTTTCTGAACAAAACAAATAGATTTGATAACTAAAACTCTGGATTTAATTAAAAGATTTAGTAAAGTAGATCTAAATATGGTCCCTGGTGGTCTAGTGGTTAGGATGCGGCGCTCTCACCGCTGCGGCCCGGGTTCGATCCCTGGTCAGAGCACCAACCCCAGCCACTCTAAGTGTCAAATCAAACATGTGTATGATCCGCTGTGGCGCCCCCTAACGGGAGAAGCTGAAAGAAAGTTTACTAAATTACATCAAAATCACATGAAAAGACTTCTCTCTCAGCATCGCATCATATTATGGGTCAGAACCAGACCATTCGAGAAGGATTATTACTGGGATGTTAAAAAAAACACAAGTAATATCATTCATTACAGTGGCAAGTGTCCTTTCTGGTCACTTTTCTGTCAATCTTTAAATTAATAGATTCTTCCTGGGACTGTGGGAAGAAATATCCAGGCGCTGTTTCTCCCTCTGGTGATTACGAAGGGAACAGAATGTTAATTACATAGTTGATGATATGTTTTCTATGTTATTTGTATCCTTATTTGCTTCTTATTTACATTTATAATATATTGTTATTAGGTTAAATTTGCCTTATTCAAATAAATCAACGCACAATATCAGGTTTTTTTTGGTTAGTTTTTAATACATTTCTGCTGTACTCACTTTCACTAACTGAAACCAGGAAGATACAAACGAAACACAGAGGAGGAGGAAAGAATGTATTTTACAGGCCTGTATAAAGTGCACTTATTGAGAATTGAAACCGTAACATAATACAGAAACTAGAACAAAGTAAGATAATAATTTTTGTATGTTTAACAATATATTTTTTCTTCACAGACAGAAATAAATATATGTATAAATATATGTATGAAAATAAAGATCCACTGCAGAAGGTTTTGGACAGACGACGTGGACTTGCAACAAACATAAACTGTTCACGGCCTGATGTGATCAAACAGCAACAACTGTCAAGTTCATGACTCTCTGAGCAAGTCATACAGGGAAAGTGGAAATTTGGAACTACCAGCTAAGCTTTTTCCTGTAAGAAACGTGAATGATTTCACAAGAACTTTTGTTTCCTTCTGTATTTCACTTCTGAACAAAACATCACATTTCCAGTCCATAAAATGGGTCAGAGTTACAGAAGTGGCTCAGTGGATGTTTTCCAGAACGTCTACTAAATGCTGTAAATTCAAAGTGATATCTACCAGTAGGGTCACTAAACAAACCACTGATTTGTTAATAAATACTTCTGGAAAAGTTGAAGTGCACACCATTGCTAGGTTTCATTCTATTTTCCAATTTTACATAATTCAGTAGATTTGAGAGAACTTGGCTAATCCCCAAAGAAGAAGTCTGCATTTGACAGATCATAAGACAGATGAAAAAACTCACATCATACTGCGCTTCAAGTTACATGAACATAATTAAAAACAAAAACACAACAATAACACTGATGTCCACAGTTCTCCGATCTTCAGTTGCTAAATGTTTGGATAGGACGGAAATCCATTGCAGGGCACCAGACACCACATATTGCCCTTTCATAGGGGCAATCTAGATCTGTCACTCTACATGGTGTGTTACTTATAAACACAGGGATGCGTTTAAACAGATAGCAAACGTGCAGAAAAGCTAAAAAAACATAAACTAGATAAAATTTCTCCATCATTTATGAAAGGAACCAGGATTTAGCAAAGAACCAGAGTAACTTAGGAATCCTTCATGTTTAAAGGATTTCACTGATCAAATTCTTGCCAGGAAAAGTAATTCCCTCAGATTTGGTCCTCCTAGTTCAAGGAAAAGGAAAATTCAATGGCACTGCAACTGTGCGGCTAAAAATTCATGCTAACAATTTTGGAAAGGACCACGATTAGCCGGCAAAGTCAAGTGTCCCAATACTTTTGTTAATAATAGTGTATATAATACTGTAAGGCTGCACAAATAAAACTGAACTGCTCACAGACTGGAAACAAAATTTAATGAAATGTATATTATCGCTGACAGGAATAAACATGTAGCATACAGCAAAGGAAACTAGCGCAACTAGCTGGGGTTTATAGTGAAAAGTTACTGGGAAATGATTCAGACTGGAGGCTGCACTTCTTTCTGGTTAAAATCGAGTCTGTTTTTATGACGCATCATATTTTTGTTAGCAGACAAACATCAAACCGCATGTTTACTCATTCAGGGCGACATTTTGAAGTAAATGTTATTAGGTTATTGCTAATCAGTGGAGGATTTTTTTGGACCACAATCTAATAAAAGCCTTAACCACATGAAGACATTTTATAGATATCTATGTTTTTTTAATATTATACTTTTCTTGTCGTAAAAGTACAGGTTATTATTTTTGATATTTTACTTCTAGCTAGATGTTATGAACCATTACACCAACTTGGTATTACCTCCCAAGGAAACACCTAATGGATGAACACAAGTTTGGAGGCACAATGACATTTCTATTTTTATAAAAAAGATTTTTATTCATGTTATATTGCACTATAAATACAGAAATGCCTAAGTCCTAAAATGCTTAATCCAGAAATCGATCCACATATCGAATATAAAAAAAAAACATTCACAAATTATTGGTCATTTTCTAAATAATAAAAATATAGTGCATCTATTATTATATATAAATAATTGTTTTTCTTTTGCAAATATGTTAAAAACATTTATAATCATTTTTGTTTTTATTTAAACACAATTACCACTGGCAATAAGCTACTAAAAAGATATATGAAAGCAAAAACCCCACATACAAACCTAAATGTGGACCAAAACGAAAAATTGAGGAACAGCTGCTTCATTCATAAAATCAGCCACGAAAGTAAAAAAAACAAAAAACAGCGAAAATACAAAAAACTTTACCTGCAAATTAATTCAAAACAAACAGTATTACGTCCTACTACAATGATGCAGAACATAAATAAAGGAGACCCACCCGAATAGAATCTCAAATACTTAGAAATGTGTTTCCCTGTATGGGCGGTTCTCATGCAAGCAGTAGTGAAAACTGATTTATTCATCTGTCAGATCCTGAAAGGGACCCATTAAGTATAAGAGGTCTGTAGACTCGGGTTGTGCATAAGTATTGAACATCTTAAAAAGTGAGTTGTTGACTTTTTGGGGGGGGTTTTTGTGGGTTTTTTTTTTTTTTTTCGGTCAGGGAGATAAAACAAACACAGAGGAAGTCAATAACATACGCTGGTTTACTGAGAACAGAAAAGAATGAATGCAACAGGTGTGTATATTCTGTACTTAATGATGATTCATTTAAGCAAATATATTTCAATAAAATATGCATGACTGTTTAAGTTTCTTTTTCCACAGCAATTTCTTATGTTTTTTTTTAGAAACGGAAGTTTCATTTCTTGTTTTCTTGCTTTTTTTGCATGTTTAGTGATCTCTTTTTTCTTTACAGACACGAACAATGTGGAACCCAATTATGAATATGCAGACATGAGCGAGCTTAAGGATGAACTGTGCCACAAGGAAGCCGTGGCAAAATTCGGCTCGGTTCTGGTACCGTTATTTTTCTGCATCGTGTTCGTGCTCAGTATCATAGGGAACAGTTTGGTTCTGGGGATTCTTGCACACTATGAGAATATGAAATCATTGACCAACATCTTCATACTGAACTTGGCTCTGTCGGACCTGCTGTTCTCTGTCGGATTGCCATTTTGGGTTCACTACTTCATTTGGGGGTGGAATCTCGGAGATGTTGCGTGCAAGACCGTCTGCTTCGTCTTCTACGCGGGGTTTTACAGCAGCGTGGTGTTCCTGATGCTGATGACTATACAGCGCTACATGGCCGTCGTGTACCCTCTGTCCGACTGGGAAAAAAGACAGGGTTTTGCTTTAATCCCCACCGTCGCATGGATCCTGAGCATCGGAGCAGCCGTACCAGCTTCCATCTTCAGCTCGGAAATACCAGATCCAGCACATCCCTCACAACTCTACTGTGAGTACAACTCCAAAAAGGCAAAGATCACATTTGCATACGTACAGAACGGCTTTTTCTTCTGCGCCTTCGTGGTCATGGGTTTTTGCTACTCGAGTATCCTAAAGACCATCATCAATACCAGGACGAAAAAGCGGCACCGCACTATGAGACTCATTTTCACCATCGTTGTCGCCTTCTTTCTCGGATGGGCTCCTTATAACCTGGTAAATTTCTTCCAAACTTTAACCCAACTGAACTTGAACTATTTCACAGACTGTGAGGTCACGCATCATCTCGACTACGCCGAGTACGTGTGTAAACTGCTGGCGTTCTCACACTGCTGCCTCAATCCCGTGTTTTACGTTTTCGTCGGCCTGAAGTTCAGGAATCATCTGAAGGAGATCGTGCAGAAGATTTTTCACAGGCCGTCGAGCACGAGTCCGTCTCAAACACGAACTATCCCTCAGTCCCTCGGGTCCTTGTACTGAAACTGAAGCAATTTCAGAAGCAGTAACCGAGCTCTCAGATTCAGTCTAAACATCTGGATCATTGATTTAAATGGAGGCACATGATTGCATTAAATATATACTGTATAGATATTTTTGTAAAGATTTTTGTTTTATTTTTTTAATAAAATTTTTTTATTCTTGCACTCCTCATCATCTTTACTGTGTATACTGTTTACTGTGTACACCTGTACAATATCTAACTAGATGTGATGGTTTAAGTATTAATCAGATGATCAGGTGATCAAGTAGCAGCTACTAGAACTCAGACCATCACTCTTTACAAACGTCCTGAGCAAAAAAGCATTTTGGACGAGGCCCGAACCTGTAGCCGAGCTCTTGACTGTACAGTAAAACCTTGTTGTACGAGTAACTAATAGTACGAGCAAACGGAGATACGAGCGACCTCGCTCGCTAAATTTGACCGTATTTTGCGAGCAAATTTCGAAGGCAGAAGCAAACCCACGCTGTCGGTTCCCCGCTTTCAGCCGAGGGTAGCATTAGTTCATCTTGTGTAGCTCTCGTTGTTCAGTGCAGCAAAATGGTGTTTTTTTTTTTTTACTTTAAATCTTGAAAAATGTCTCCCAAGAAAATCAGTGAATGTGCTGAGAAAAGGAAAGTAAATAGAATCACCTTTGAAACCAAGAAGGAAATAGTGGAAAAGTACAAGCGTGATGTGTGTAAGTGTTAAATAATGTTTACCGTACGATAATTTGCGGTGTATTTGTTTATTAAAATAGGCTACAAATACTTTTTAGGTGCAGAAATAATCGATCGAATGAGGTCTCAGAACGCTTAAAATCACTTTTACATTATTCTTATGGCGAATATCAGTTCAAACATACGAGCAAATGGACCTACGTGCAATTTTCATGAACAAATTTTTGCTCGTCCAATTGGGTTTAACAGGAACTCCAGTAGATAGCGTGTGATAGGAATTAGGGAAGACTGAATAATGGAGGGAAGAAAGAGAATAACGAGGAGAGGAAGAAAGTTCACCAGTAAAATGAATTTCATTGTTTACGTAAAATTCTGTTTACGTGACTGATGAGATAAAGGTCTAGAAAACAATATAAGGAAAAAAATGAAAGGGATTTGGTTTAACCTTAAATTTTAAATCTTTTTATTGCAAGAAAAATTTTTTACAAAAATGCACGCACACCAAAAATAAGTCAGCAAACATAATGTGGGTCAATGTTTTTGTGAATGAAGAAAGAAAAAAAAAAAGGATGTAGAATGTAATTTGGGTTTTTTTTTTTTAAACCCAGAAATATTTCACTATTTGCCAATACGGATCTAAAATTCCTATTTTACTTAAAACGT
>MU579904.1:6061602-6101602 GCA_024362625.1 Silurus asotus
TCATCATCAATCCCACTCCCAATATTAGGTGTGTTTAATGACTATGTGCATATGAAAAATAATAATAATAATAATACAAAAATGTAAATTAACATGTTACAGTGATACAAATTAGGGTCATTTTAGAGAATGAATTCTATTAATTAATACTTTATTTTTATTAATAATTAATATTAATTTATGCAAATGCAGATCCTACTGTGTTGTGGTAAAAAAATTTTTTGTTTTTTTTGCTAAGGTATGCATATGGTGGTGTGTTCTTAAAGACACGTTTCCTAAAAGAATATTTATCCCAATACATCACCTTGCTGACAGTATCGCGATGTATTGCAAAATATCGTGCCATGATACATATCGTATCGAGCAGATACATCAAGAAACCAAACCTGTAAAACTCAGTAAAACAGTGTTCATCACATGACCTGAAGCCTCGTACCTCAGGGATGGCGGTTCCTATGATAAGCCATGCCTTTTTGCCCATGGACAGGAAGTAATTGCAGAGCAGAACGGCGTGCTCCTCCTCGTCTCCCGCCAACAGCGTCAGGAATTGCTGGAAACAAGATGTAAAAAATTCTAGGAAAAAGCCATTTGAAGAGAAAGGACTTTGTGGAATTGTTCATGCGCACTTACATCGCAGGTGCTCCATAAATCACAGACGCCAGAGAAAGAGACACTGTCTGGCAGAAAGGGAATGAGAGACACGTATCGAGCGACAAGCTCCTGAAAAAAAAAGAAAGTATTGCTTATAAATTAGAGCAGGGGTCCACAACACTACGGCCAGCACCCACATTTAGAACGGCCCTCCGACCAATGCCAGAAACATCTTTAGAGAATTCAATTTAAATATATATTTTTATATATATTTGTGTTTTGATAATAAAGATTGTCTTTCAAAATAATATTTTCCTTAGTTATTAATAGAGGTCGAGGCACCTATAGTTAAAAAATCCAAACCGATAGTTTTTCCGGTTCACTGTCATTCCAAAAGCGGCCTCTAGAGGCGAATCACTGACGCTACATGCTGTTTATTTTTACACGAGACTGCTTGCTGCACAAAAAGCGCTCTATTATATTCATTATTTATAACTGATCAATTATATAAATCAATAAATATGTTCATTTTTTTTCAGTTAGAACATTTTCATGATTCCGTACGATTTTTTTTTCTTTTGTGATAAAGTTCAGATGTTTTGATTTCAAAAGAGAAGTTCTGAATGTCTGTGTTCCAGAAAAAACAAAAACAAAAAAAAAACACTGGCTTCTATGTCTTAGACTCACTGCTGCCTCCTGTGGGTTGTTGGGAAAAGCGTCCAGCAGCTCCTGCGGTGGGCAGAGGGCTCGAATGAAGCGTGTGATGAAGACGGTTTTGCCGTTCATATCCACCACAGTGGTGAGACAGGGTCGGTCCGGGAACCTCCTCCCTGCGTCCTTCTCGAAGCTCTCGCATGCCGACAGCAAGCGCTCGGATTCCTGCGTGTCAAACTTCACCAAGCCGAAGACCATACAGTTGAGGGAAAGGTCAGGATTTACTTAAGGACACATTCTAGTTTATATGCTTTATACGAGGTGGCATCAAAAGGTTTCGGGAATAGTTTTGTAACACGCCAATAGATGGCAGCACAAAGCGGCACGCACAGTCAAAGGGAGCACTTTAAGCTGTGAACTGCATGACGTCGTATCATTGGTCGTTTATACACTACGTGGGCAAAGGTTTGTAGACACCTGACCACAGATACCCATGTCCTTTTACGTACGTCACCGTTAATCCTCTCAGTTCTCCATGGGAAATGACTTTTCCAGAATGAGGATGTTGCTAAAACTACACCCAAAAACACACACTCTGTACTGAGAATGCATCAGTTACCTTTCCGTTCTTCATCTATCAAAATGTAGCAGCGAAATAAGAACAACACAGAACAAGAAAATGAAGCTTTTATGTAATGGGAAAAAAAAATTGATCAAAATCGTGAATAAAAAAAGAAAGAAAGGAGGTTCTCTTTCAAACATCTGTTTGGTATCGCACTATGGGAATTGCCTCAGGCGTGACCAGTCCTGGAGGCACCAATCACACCACGTCTGTCGGTTGACAGACCAATCACGATAGTGATGCAGGAGTCCCACCTCCTTTTATACATCGCTGCTGATGGTCCCTGCCTCATTCACTTTTCTTTCTCGAGCAGTTACAGCTCTTTTCCTTCATTTTCAGAATGTGGCAGGAATAATCCTGCCTTCGAGGGCAGCTGAGGTGATTCCCATAGTGAGGTACCTCGGTACTGTTATCAGAGAGCCGGGGTTAGGAAGATAAACGAAAGGTTGAATGAGTAGTCTTCGAGTTTCACCTTTTCTCTAACCGTGTCTCCAGGCACCAGCTGTGGTTCGATAGTGATGAAGAGGGTGAGGAAGGTGCCTTCGCTCAGACTCCTCACCGTGTCGTAGCCGCCCTCGGTGCCCAGGCTCCGCTCTTTACTGTAGCCTAGCAACACTGGGGGCGTGGCCACCTTGAAGGTCCCGTCGATCTACCGATCAGACGATTTGAACACGAGTCATTCCGAATTTGGAAAAATCATCCGTGTTTTATTCCCCATGCCGCATTCTACAATGCTACGAGTCAGTCCATCCCTGATCATGTGATTTCCCTCAACGTACCCGTGACTGCATGTAGATCGTGCTGAACGGAATCTTGATGGATCCCAGCCAGTGTCTCTCGATGCGCGTGTGAACGCTGTTTCCTTTTTCCCGCTCATCCTGAACACAAACGAACGATTGTAAAACGTATATATTCATGGGCTTCTATTGTTTTTCAGAGACATGTGACCCTTTTGATTCTACTCCAATAAAGCATGAACAACAACGGAGTTCTAATCGTCTTAATGTAATATAACAATTGTAACAATTAAAGAGTCCCCGCCCCGTGTCCTCATAACCTTTGAAGACGTCTGAAGACCCCTGCTATAGATTTTTCAGATCACCATTCAAGAGCCTTGATACATAATTAAAATTCACGAAAAAAAAGGATGTTTCCACAGATGTTCACTGATTTCTGATTTCTGTAAAACAGCTCCACGCACGTCTCACCTCCACCACCTCGTACAGGACCTCGTCAAAGATGCTGATGAAGACCTCGTCGCGGGCGGCCTGCAGGCTGGATGTGCTGTAATCTCCGTTCGGAGCGCTGATGGAACAGAGTGGGCGGAGAAACGTTGCTACACAGAATCCGTACGTGCGTTAGTTAGAAGGTTACTAATGCGCTCACCTGAATGGCAGCAGCAGTTCTTCGTTCCAGCAAGGGTTCGGACCCTCAGCTGTGGAGGTCTGCAGTACCGTACGCTGAAATGAGACCTCGACATAGGGCCGGATCTGGGGCTTCACACACACACACACACACACACACACACACACACACACACACACACACACACACACACACACACACACATAGAATATCTTTGTTGCTGTGCAGATCGGCAGTGCTGAGAGTCTGTTCCTGACTGTAACTTCTGACTCCACACTAACACTTTTTACGTTTAAAAATACATATTTTTCTGTTTTGGCCTTCAGTCCACACCGAGACGACGTTTTGAGTCAATAAAAACTTTTTTCCCAAAGTGGATAAATGTGATTATTGGGAGAAATTTTTTATTGGCGTGACATTTTGAAGCGACTTTTGGTAACCGTTTGGAAACGAAAGTGTAGACGAGGAACTGACCACGCCCACCACGTCTGTCTGTCTGTCTGTCTGTCTATCAAATGCAATGAAGCTGATTTACCTGGCCGAGGGGCCAATCGCCCCCCTGCAGTGCGGTCTGAGACGACTGAGCCGATGTAAACGCGCTCTTGGACACCGCTGCAGGTTTGCTATAAATGAAACCATGGTTATGAAAATTGTTCAAAATACTGATACACAGATTCTGATTTACACCCACGTCTCTACGTACCTGGTGTGCGGTTTACGGACGGGGATGTCGTAGCCCCGGATGACGTTCAGCAGCAGTTTGACGTCTCCGTCGGAAAGGTTCTGAGCCGTCACTTTCTTTCTTTCTTTTCTCCGAGGCTTTAGAGGACGCTTGGGCTCGGCCAGCTTGAACAGGTTCAGGCCTAAAATCCTGACGACACGAACCACGGTGTCACTCAATAAACCTGGAAATGAATCTCTGGCATGTGTAACTGCTCAAGATGATACGAGAAATCATCCTTAAGTCGATCCTAGCAGGCGAGAGACGGGAAACACTAAGGCTGGAGTCTGATTCATTTATATTTCAAAACAGGTGTTGCAATGCTGGAACAGGTTTTTTGGTAACATTTTGAGGAAGAAGTTTTAAAAAATCCAGTGTCCTGAATACAAACCTGAACTTCTGCCTATTGTTTGAAGGTGACAGGTATCTAATAGGAACGCTGGTCTGTGTTTACTGACATAAATATAAATAGACACGAATAATAATAATAAAATAAAAGATGAACTCCGACGGAGTGGAAGTGCGGTTACCCGATGCTCGGTACCTCCTCTTCCACTATCACATCCGACAGCACGTAATGATGCTTCGATATGAGAAAGCGGTTCATCACAGATTCCCGCACCTAAAGAAGAAGGAAAACGTTGGTTGTAAACGTGAAACCCTTTGGAGGTATCGCTTCCACAAGCTACATTGAGACGCACTTCCTGAGAAAATTAAATAAATATATATATATACATTAGTATCTGGAATAGAAATGATTATTGACAGGTGATCCGCAGTGGAGACCGTTAATGGGAACAGCTGAAAGAAGATCTGAAGAAGACCACGCGGTTAATTAGTAAATAATCGTGCAATGTGCCAGTTTGCTGGAACCTCGTGCTTTTACAGAGAAACGAATCACATGCTTTAAACTTATCAGAATTGAGAATTCACTTACTTTCTGCAAATACTTAGCCACCAGAGCTCTGTGTGCGTCCATGTGCTCCTTGGTGTCCACCAGCTCTCCTTCCTTCAGCCTGCGCTCATAATCCTGACATATTTAACCCAAAAAAAAAAAAATATATATATATGTATACGCACAAAAAATGATCTATCAGTATGACTGGAAATCAAACCTCAAACACTTTCTCCGAGATCTCCCGCTCGACAGAAGGCACGGATTTGAATTGCCGAAACTCAGCCACCTCCCGGCTCCTCAGCCTGAGCAGGCGGAAGCGGCGTGAGCGCTCCAGCTCCTCATCAGACAGGAAGTTAAACTCCTCCTGCAGCTGTTCTGGTCGGAAGTAATCAGGGACCGCGATCTCTCCTCCGCTCGCCACCTGTGAAGAGAGGTGGTGCGCAAAACGATCTCTATAGCAGGGGCAAAGCTACGGGTGGCCAGAGGGTGGCGTCGGCCAATATGGACATAACCACGGCAACCCTATTGGCCACCCCGCTCGTAATTGCGAGTAATCGCCCTCCCCCACATACATATTAAATAAATGGGAAACAGAAAAATTATAATTCAATGCATGCATAAGTATTCCCCCCCCCGTTTAACAGAGAATGTGGGGCTGGTTATTGTGTGAGCTCACGCACTGAGAGCAGCTGCATTATGGAGGAGTTGTTGGGGTCGTTGGGGTCAAGGCGAGACTCGGTTGCCCATTTCCCCAGCTTCTTCATGTCGTTTAGCCCAGACGCCCCGATGCACGCTATAGCATCCAACTGCCTCAGACCACTAAAGAGCAGGAGAGTGGTAGATCGAGAATGAGAGAGAGAGAGAGAAAAAGAGAGAGAGAGAGAGAGAGAGAGAGAGAGTTACAATTTGTTAGTGTGTGTACAATGTGTGTGATGTCTTGATTGTGTGTATGCTTTCTTGAAGCCTCTCACCTGTGCACACCGGGCTGGCCAGAGGGCGGAGCCAGGGGCAGGTCATCTTCTCCTACGGCCCAGGACACACAGCAGGACAGCTTTCCTGAGGTCAGCAGTGTCTGGCGGTTACTGCCATCAGCCATGAACGAGAACGGCACGTCTAAAACGACACGCAAAGAACACGCTTAAATCACATACAAATCACGTCTTATGCAATCCTACTGTGTGTGAGTGTGTGTGTGTGTGTGTGTGTATATGAGTAAGAACGAAGACGTGTTTATACACACCGCTGCCGACTCCCTCATGGTTAAACGTGACCCTCTGGTTGCTGCTGAACTCCATCTCTTCAGATGAAGCACTTCCTGTTAGAACGGAAGTCTCCGGAACTGGTACACACGCCTCCGCTAACAGATTGGTAGACGATCCGGCGCTCTCGTATATCTGACACGCAGCAGAGTATATCACGTCAATCCACCCAAACACACACACACACACACACACACACACACACACACACACACACACACAATATTGCCAAAAGTTTGCAGACACCAGGTCATGAGTACGGTATGTGCTAAACATCTCATTCCACATTTAGTCCCAATTTGCTCTTATAATTCCCTCCACTCTTCTGAGAAGATGTTCCACTAGATTTTGGAGTGTGCTTGTGCGCATTCAGACACAAGGGTCTGCACGTGAAGTGAGGAGGCCTGGGGTGCTTGAGGTCTGAGCTCTAAATCGAGCAGCTCATAACCTTTCACTTCAACCGTTATAAAGCTGATCTTCATGAAGGTGGCTTTGGACACATGGGCATCATCATGGTGTAATAGCTTTGGGTCTCCTAGTTTGAATGAAGGGTAAAGTGAACGGTATTGGATCGGAAGACGTCCTATATGATTGTGTGCCTCCAACTTTGTGGAAGTTTTTGGAAGTAGTGCATTTGGCTGGAAAAGCCAAGTGTCCCAATACTTTTGTTCCTATACACATATAAAAACACACCCACGCACAATACCTGCAGTTTGATGCTCTCGGGCCAGTTCACGATTTTCAGGTTGAACATCTGGCCGACGTGAACGCGGAAGTCCATGCTGAGCGAGCGACTGTCCGTTCTGGAAACTTCTTTGTCGTTGTACAGCACTTTGATAAACAGCGAGCGCTTCGCGACGTCCTCCCTCCGTCCTAATTCACCTCTGGGGCCGGGAAAAAGACACATGGGACACAGCTGGAGAATCCAGAGAGGCGGCTTTGTGATCTATATAAATTCGGTTTTAACTTTGTTAGCATGGGGCAGTTCATTTTTTTTTGCTTAAATCTACACGGCTTCGTTTGTTGTTCGATGGTTTTGTACGAAGCCTCGCTTTTCAGACACATTTTCTAGCCTTCATACCTTTTTTTTTTTTTGGAGCTTGTAGCTTTTGTTCTAATTCTGAAACTTCCCCACTTTAGTTTTGGTTCCTTTTCTATTGTAATAAGACATTTTATTTCTGGATTTCTGTCCAAATGCATTTGTGAGAAGAGCTCAATATAAACTGTACAGATGTTTAAACAGATGTAACTAATATTAAATTAGAGATTTTTTTGTAGAAAAGTTTAACACCTAATCTTACAGTTTTGGGGAGACGTTCATGCTAATTTTATTTCAATGCAACAAACAACAGTGAATGAGTGGATGAAAGTTCTGTGGTATTTTTGTCTCTTACAGAAGAACTTCTGTGAGACGGAGGCCGAGGGAGAAGATGTTAGCAGACTCTCGTCGCCACCGTCCAACATGGAGGTGGAACCTTCATTTTGCTTGGGAGACTAATTCCGGAAAGTGGAAGGAATCCTGGACCAACATGGCTCCCATTCCATACAAAACTTTTCAATTAAGTCTTGACTACGGATATCAATCATGGAACGTCCTGCCCGGTCGCTGCACTGAAATCCTATTGGACTGCTCTGGGATGAATTGGATCGTAAATAAAACTCCAACTGTTGAAGAACGTCTTTGAGGAGTTTTCAAAAAGGCACATCAAAGAAATATTTCATCTGATTGTATGGAGAAGAGAACAGTCCATACGCGGAGAGCGTGTGAAGCTGTTCATCGTTCTGAGGGAAGATTTTTGGAACATCTGAACATTTATAGACGAGTTTGTTGCATAAAAATAAAAGCGACACGAAAACCCCTAAATAGACGTAATTAAGTCTGGACGAGTTTCAATTCCTATTTTTTAAAAATGGAATGCATTTGTTTTTGGGTTACCGTGGACACTGTTCGTTAGGCGTGACCGGCCCGGAGACCGTGAGCTCTGGAACCAAAATCGATTCTCCGGGTTTCCTGCGGATCTTCGCTGCTTTCTCTCGGACCTGCTGCTCCAAACTCGCTGTGCTGGGTTTCTCTGGAGGTTCTGGTTTCACTCGCACCTCTCCCGAGTCTTCGTCGCTGTGCTCATCCTCTTCATCCTCAGACTGCTGTTCTTTCTGCTTTTGCTTCTTCTTTACAGCTTTCTGAAATCAATCGGTGGACAAACGAATAAAAGTCAAATCTTTTTTTATTTTTTTTTATGGTGAAATGAATGATAACGATACCTGCTTCCTCCTCCAGGACCTCCATTCCTCCAGACGTCTCCGGTACTCAACCATCTTCCTCTCATAATCTTCGACGGCCTCAGCGTGCAGCTCGGAAACCTCTGCAGAGATCTCCGCCTCGTGTTCTCGTTCATCCCGTCCTCGATCCACCTCCTCTCTGCGGGGCCGAAAGAGATAAACGAGTGGAGAAAGCCGTTCTATACATTCTGGAAAACGAGCTAAACGTTGGCGGCTGGTGTTGGTTGTGTCTGATGGAGAACGTGGTGACTGCGAGAAGATCGGTGATTCAACAACCAAACATTTCAACCCTATAGTTTTCCACAGCAGTGCTTGTTTTCAGAAAACCAGCCACTCACTTTCTGACGTAGAGTTTGTAGGGCGTGTTGGCGAAACCCTGAAATTCCCGCAGTCCTTTGAGCTCCTTCCACACTTTGACGATGCTCTTCAGCAGAGTTCGGTCTCTCTCTTGCTCCAGGTCTCGCAGCTGACGAGTGTGTCTGGGGTGGGGTGAGAGAAACGGTGTCGTTCAGCATTTTACGTGATACGAGACACGACATATCGAACAATATCCGAGCCTCCTTACCTTATTTCCTGTTTGTACTCCACAATTCTTTGCTGACTCACCAGGCTAAGACCTTCTCCGTTATGAAGCTGCAGCATATTGTGAATGGCGTTTCTCAACCCATTTAACTGAACAAACACAAATGTACTCGTTATTCTCACAACTTAAAAAAAAAAAAAAAAGCTAATTCTATACTCACTGAGCAGCACTGAAGCTGCTGAACCCCACCTTATCTGTTAGGAGACAGGTGAGGTTTTTATGGCGTCTGCTGAGGTACTGGTCGTACAGCTGGGCCAGCCGAGCCCCCAGCACATGCTCCCTGCTGAACAGGGGATGATGGGAGAATATGAGCCCGGACACATCGACGTCCAGCTGGTAGTCTCCGCCCGGCTCTCCGACTCCCACCATGTAGCGGCTAATGTGCTTCGATTTCAGCGCCTGTACGAAGACAGAGATCATACTGATTTTGCGTCTGTTGCTGGAGCATTTTAGAAGGTCATTACCCGAGAGCGGCCTCTAGAGGCAAATCACTGACGCCACGGGCTGTTTGTTTTGACACGCGAGACTGCTCGCTGCACGGAGAGCGTGATATTATATTTATTATTTAGAATGTATTAATTAGGAAAGGCATCTATAGTAAAACATGGGCCAAA
This sequence comes from Silurus asotus, assembly GCA_024362625.1. Taxonomy (NCBI): domain Eukaryota; kingdom Metazoa; phylum Chordata; class Actinopteri; order Siluriformes; family Siluridae; genus Silurus; species Silurus asotus. The sequence goes on from MU579904.1 coordinate 6,071,190, forward strand.
TCAAAAATGCGGATCACGATCCGATGTGGCGACCCCTACTGGAAGCAGCTGAAATTGAAGATTTATATTTTATTAATTATATAATTCTATTGATTATTGTATTAATGTAAAAATTCCATCCAGATGATTTTTTGGTCTGACAAATGTCCACCATCAGCGCCTTCACTACCCCCGTCCTCAGGGTTACATAATCGCCCATCTGGATCCACTTTTAACTATAACACCTCTCAGCACCACTAATATTACAGACGGTTACCTAGCAACAGCTGCGTGGGAGAACACAAGCGGGTACGCAGGGTGAAATGTTTAGAGTGGTCTTTATAAGATAAAACCAATAAAATCTAGAAAAGACACACACAAGATGCAGGTTATACAATGAAGATCCTCTGAAGATAGTCGGAAGAAAGTGTTTTAAGTGTATCTGCAACCAAATCATTTTCTTCTCCTCTGTCAGCCATTGTGGAATGAAAAAACAAAACAAAAAAAGCAACCAAACAGCTACAGGAATATATTTCAGCTTGTGCAGTTTGCGAGTGTGACTGGTGCGTTCTCTCTGACCGTCCAGCCTAAAAATGATGGTTCACCTGCTACCTTCTGTGTCACCAACTCGAAATCTGATTGGTTAAAGCAACAATTTCATTTCATGCATTTTAAGTTACTGGTTCCTACACTGTTGATTCTGAAAGCCTCATGGGATGAACATTAACCACTAAAATTATCCTTCTATATTTATATATTCACTGATCTAAATACCTTTCTGTAGACAGTCTGCAGTGTCGGGTCGAGCGCCTCCTCCAGGTGGAAAAGGGGTGGCCTTGATGAGGACTCCTTGATTGGATCCGGCAGAGCCATGATCCGTCCGTCATCGCCAAACCACTTCATACCCTGACCAAAAATACAATGTTGTAGGTTAACCACTAGGGGCACTAACAAACACAAGAACGACTGAAAGCACCAAAAGTCTTAGTTGATCATCAGTAAAAAATAAATAAATAAATAATAATAATAATAATAATTACAAATTTTATTTATTTAGTTTTTTTATGAAACATTTTTGCTTATATTGGAAACTTGTCTCTGTGTGACTTTCTGGAGAAACAAATTATATAAAAATTTTTAAAACACTATTATACTAAAGTGACAGAATGGCTGCGAGGGTACGTCCAAAATTCGAGGATTTCCAGAACTCGCAGGGGTCTTGGAAAGTAACCTAGATGTTTCGGGGGACCGCTGTGTGTGTGTGTGTGTGTGTGTTTAAATGTAAATAAAATAATTTCATATTGATTTTCCATTTGTACCACAAACTTTGCACAGATGCTAATAATTTTTTTTAATTGAAATAAAGAATATACTGCTATTAAATTTATTGCTATTTTGAATATTGCATTTTAGATTTTATTGTGCCTTCATTAGGTCAGTGGTTTAGTTAATAAGTAAACTTGCGCTTAAGCAGGATCTCACGGTGACCTGGTTTCACTCTACAGGTGTTTCATTTTCGTGAGGAAGTGTTCCGCATTCTCTGGAATAGTTTCTGTATCTCAGCTAAACCCACGCACCTGTTACAGAGTAATACTAGAGGTTGACCGATAACCAATTAATCAACCACTATTTAAAAAAAAAAAGATACCTAACACTCCTTTTTAAAACAGTACTGAATATTTTGAGAAAATAAACATGCATATATCAATTATATAAATATTGAGGAAATTAAAAGACGTGTTTAAACTGAAAATCCATGCGACACTTCAAATAAAAAGAAAATACTCACATCCAAAATGAATCAATAAAAAGTCACTTCGACAAACAACACATGGCATCACTGAGTGTATGATTCCTCTTTCCAGCCACAGATGCAACCCGGAAAAACTATCATAGTTCCAGCATTCGACTCTCAGTGTCGACCTCAAGTTAATGACACTTTTACCTGATCTTGCTTCACGATGCGGTTTTCCAGAATGCTCTGATTGGTCAGGGACACGTATGGCCGCTCTCCTACATAAAGACCCTCTTCTTCTAGATAACGGGGGCGCAGGTTCTCCGGAAGCTTACAGGAAGCAGGCACTGAGGTTCAAACCCACACACACACAATTTGTTCACAAACATTAGGTCATTACTATATTAAAAAAAAACTACATTAGCACTAAAATTGACATCATCGAGGAGATGGTGTACAATCTGTATATATTCACTATACAGACAAAAGTCTGGTGTAGGTCTCCTAGTTCACGTGAAAACGTATGCAATTGTGTGCCTTCAAATGTGTGGTAACAGTTTGGGAAACACATACGGCTGGCAAGGTCAGGTGTCCCAATACTTTTGTCCATATAGTGTATATCTAATATAATGAAGGGAAGGACTGTACCAGGTCTCACACTGGGGACGAACAGAAGCTCTTTCTCTCTTTCTATCCGGCTGCCGTACTCGACATACTCGGCCTTCTTCACCTCCAGGAAGTCGTGCGCTGACTGAATAACAAACAGATCCTCATCTTCATCTCTGACCAGCGGCGCATCTTCATCCTGAGGAAACATGAGAAACACACATGCACTGGAGATTTTTTCCCAAAAAAAATAAATAAATCATCACCCTGCTTTGTGAAGTTACATTATTCCCTGAAGTAAATATGGCGTGCTTCACCCTCTCCGTGGTCTCCTCCTCTCCTTCCTGCTGTCCTTCCTGCTCTGTGTCCTCTTCTTCCTCTTCGCCTTCCTCCTCTTCCCTTGCGTCTTTTTTTGTTTCAACGTCGCGCTTTTCGGGTTCAGGTTCGGGGTCGAAGTTGAAGGTGAAGAAGTTGTACGCTTCCTCAGCGCTGGGCAAACCGCTTTCGGGCTAATCGGCGTGAAAGAACGAAATGAAGCAAAATTTTATTGCGAATAAGTAAAAAAAAAAGTATAAATACAGTGATGATTTGCTGTCTGTCTGAACCACAGTGTTGGAAAACACAGAACTCAACATATAATATACACATTTGGGTATCGCTTATTCTCAGATTAACTCTTTGGTTACTGAGCCGGTCCTCACTTTCTCACCGTTTTGTCTCTGGCTATTTGTCTGGCTGCATCCCGAAATTTCACCCTGGCAGCTGCGGAGGCGTCGCTCTGGCCGAGGACGTCGTCTGACTGTAAGGTCAAAGGATTACTTCATCCAGCTCATATTAACGTTCTCAAACATCAATACAATCAATGTAGCGACTACGTTTACTTTTTTATTGGTTACAGGAAAAGCTACAAGACTGCATAAGATCAGTTGCGGACCATTCTTTTGATTAATGGTTCTCAAAGTAGGGTCTGGGGACCTCCAAGGGAATTTTAAAGATCTTTGGTACAGTGGTGGATAGGGGTGTAACCGTACACATATTCGATTTGTTTTGCGCAAAACCGCTTCCACTTCCACTTCCTGGTTATCAATAAAACTAGAGGTTATGGATTCTTCAGCGTTTCTGTACAGCTTAAAGGAAGAAAACCTGCCAATGCTGCATATCGAAGAAGTGAATAAATGAAGGATGGAAAGAATGAAGACATTCGTTAAAGTTTGCTGAAGTAGAACATCTCAATGTATCTTAATATAAATTTGATATTAAATGTAAAACACACACACACACACACACACACACACACACACACACACACACACTGTAAGGTCTAACAAATGCAAACTGTTTAATTACATTTTACAATCAATTTAATTTAATTTATTAAATTTAATTTGTTCCAATTTAATCAATATAATTCAAAGTGTATTGCATTAATTTGATTTATTCTATTAATTTTGTATATATATAATATTTAACCAAGCAGGCATTTTATTTAATTGCTTAAAATTTTTTTTACTGTCGATGTTCACCAATGTTAATAATAAAAACTGCGCTAATAAAAAAACGACAAGCAATTTTTTATCCTGCATTTCTTCCCCCAACTGTAACGAAATTAAACCAAACCCCGACTTAAAAACCGAAGTACGAACCGGACCGTAAATTTTGTGCACCGTTACGCCCCTAGTGGTGGATATTGTATTCATCCTAATGTTTATAACGTTATTATATTAGCCTTAGCTATTTTGCCTGCTTGTTTGAGTTAAATGTGTTTGATTCAAAATTAAACCAATCGATTTAGTATAAATTTGTTGCACAATATCTTACACACAGCTCAAGGAAGTTTTAAATGTTACTGTATGTAATATTTATGTAATTTACGTGAATGCACGTAAAAACAATTTTTGGATGCAAGAAATGATATGTGTTGTTATGGAGGAATGCACAGTAAATGTAGGGGGCGTGGCCTCAATGGCCCTCCAGTAAGTTTTCCAAATACATTTAAGTTCTCTGTTACAGGCGAACCTGCAATTTTGTAAATTCCCAATTAATTCCAAATGATTCCCATGGAAAATGTCTAGTCTTGAAAAAAATTCCTGAAAATTTGCAACCCTAATTCCTACCTACAAAAAAAATAATTATTTATAAGAACCACTAAGCATGGTGATGTACAACCCTAATGAATAAACATACTTCCTGGTCAAATCTAGTCAGAGTCACTCTGCCTCGGAGGCTCTTCAGACGGCTGGCCGGCTCCTGGGAAGCCTCCTGCTCCAACAGACTCGCAGCTTTGGACTGTAAAAGTATAAACACATCAGTGTTACACCAGACATGCCTTCCTTGTTAAATAATATCGTCCTACAGAAAACTCATGTACACTTCATATACAAAAGTTTGTGGACACCAGGCCAGAAGATGGATGTGATTTTTGAACCTCCCATTCCACATCAAGTCTCCATTTGCACTGTAATACTGTCCATTCTTCTGGGAAGATGTTCTACTAGATTTTGTTGAGATTTGCGCTCAAAGTCATGTAGGTGAGGTAACCTGGGGTGCAGTCAGTGCTCACATTCATCCCAAAGTTCATTTATTGGGGTTGGATCTTTATAGCAGGAGATCTTCCACACACTTCCAACCCATTTTAAGCATATTTTCATAAAGCTGGCTTTGTGTACAGGAGCATTGTGATGCTGGTGCAAGTTTGAATTTCCAAGTTCGAGTGAATTGCATCCAAAGACGTCCTATGCAATTGAGTACCTCCAATTTTGTGGAACCAATTTAAAGAAGAACCACGTAAGGCTGGAAAAGCATGGTGTCCCAATACTTTTGCCTGTAGAGTGTACACATCTGTGTGAATGAGCTGTTACTATAGTAACATGAAAAAAAAAAAAACTCAATCTAGAAACCTTCCAAAAAAATGCTGATTGGTAAATTTATGACTCGACCCCATTTTGACCAATCAGGAGCCAGAATTCAAGCAAAACAGAAATATGTTTTGATGTAGACAGAGGAGCTCGAAAAAAAAAATAAAGACTTTGATTAGAGCACAGCTGGACAGCAGAGGAAAACAGTTTCGCATTCCTTCATGAGTGCAAGTTGTGTTGCTCGCACACACACACACACACACACACACACACACACACACACACACACACAAACACACAAACACACAAACACACAACAGCTCAGCATGTAAACAATCCACACTAAATTTGATGACTTCACTAAGGCATTTTTTTCCAGATTCGTGTTGCAAACGAATCCTGCACTGTCTGCACTTCCATCGCTCGCTTCTCGTTCTTTCATCCCTCCTGCTTTCAGCATTCAGGATGACTTTTTTTGAGTCACAGTAATCCCTTACCCTGGCCTCTCTCAGCTTCTCCCTCATACGCTGCCTCGCGGAGCTCTCCGACAGACTCGAGTCAGCCCTCGAAACAGGGAGAGGAGGAAGGTCTGAGAGAAAGAGAGAGAGAGAGAAAGAGAGGGAAAAAGAGAATGTGACAGAGAAAAAGAAGCACATGAAATAACAGTTAGTTTAGCTAAAAGGTTCAAATATCTTTAGTCAGTCATCAGTATGAAGAACAATGTAATATTCGAATCAGAATCATTAAATTGCGTTTTAATATATTGTTGTTCATGAATATGTATGAAATTATTCCCATTAAACCACTTTCTTCTTTTCTCTCAGCAGCGCCACCTAGTGTAACTTTTACGTCATCTATCCAAGCAGATTTCAGCCTCCACTAGCTTGTAACCCGCATTCATAGCTTTTCTCTCGGTTGCGCTGCTTCCAGTAGTGAATGTTTATGTTAAAACTTCTATCCAATCATATTTCAGCCTTCATGTGTTTCCAGGGTCAAATAAATCTTCCTTGAGACCTTCAGAATCAAGTGTGGGCACTTACACTACATAGCAATGAAACTGTTGGTGTAACCAATCAGATTTGGAGTTGCCGAAACCGTAGCCATCAAGCGGGAGGACAATAAGTCTAAAAAATATTTAATACTTGGGACTTTATATTAAAATCTGTATAATATTATGCATTCGTTTTTACTAAACTGTATGTAAAATTTTACACACAAATCCACACACACACACACACACACACACACACTGATGCTCTTGTACCTCTGGGTACCCGAGCCGAGTGATCTTCTCCTGCCCACGTGTCTTCTAGATGCCCCTCCTGCAGCTCCTGTACAACCGTGACCACCTCATGCACCACCTCGTGCTCTGGAGGAACCTCCACTGCCATCTCTTTCAACAGCTGAAACGAAAGAGCAACAGGAAAGACAACAAGGGACGTGTTGATGTGAAGCGTCTTCTGATTTGTTTTCTTAAAAAACGAATGCGACACAATATCCTGGCTTTTTTTTCACCTTCTTTTTCTTCTTCATTCTCTGTGCTTTTAGTGTTTGTCGCAGGGTTTCGCCCGGGTCATCTTCTCTGCCGGTCAGTTCCTGGGGTAGTACACATCCAATATGTAACTTCAATTACAGGAGAAATGGAGTCTAGAGCACATCAATGAATATACAGTACATACACTGTTCAGGCATAACATTATACACCTGCCTTTTTTTGTGTTGGACCCCCTTTTGCTGCCAAAACCAATTGGGCATCTACAGCATAATGTTATGCCTGATTGGTGTTTTATATACAGTATACACACACACACACACACACACACACACACACACACACACTATAGTACTCCATAATATAAATTGAAAGGTTATCTCTGACTTCCTGTCCTGGGCCAAAAGTATTGAGACACCTAAGGAGGTTCCTCCCCAAACTGTTACCACAAACTTGGGGGCACACAATTATATTGGATGTCTTCAAATGTGGTAGCATCAAATTTTCCCTTAACTAGTAGATCCAAACCTGTTCCAGCATGGCAAAGCCAGTTCCATAAAGATTACATGGGTTGGAGAGGAAGCTCAGTGGTTGGAGCTCAGGTGTCCACCAACTTTTGTCCATATAGTGTATAATAGAATATTACAAAATATGAAACACTGTTATATTTATACACATGTTAAAGAGTGAGAGTCTCCTGAAGAAGCACTCAGCTTTAGAGAGAATCGGGTTTGTTGCACCCAAAGAACAGCAAAGAAGGAAATAAAGGAGATGAAGAGGAGATTTGGCCCGGCAAAGACAAGCTAAGAAGAAAGGAGTGGCTCTAGATGAAGCTCAGACGTTTGAGGAACGAGTGAAAAAGGATCAACGTTCTAGAACGTGACACAAGGAGAAGGGAACCAACCTCCACCGCATCGTGAATGTTCTCCTTAGTGGTGCCAGATTCGAGAGGAACCAGGGCCTAGCAGGAAGAGCACACGCCACACCGTCTTACTAGAGTGTCAGTGTGTGTGTGTGTGTGTGTGTGTGTGTGTGTGTGTGGGTGTGGGTGTGTGTGCTTTCCCAAGCGCCACAGTGAACATGTTGAGTCATGCTTTCTCTGATGCTACATGTTCTCCTCAGACACAATGCTCTTTACAGGCGAAGCTGAGGGTCTGGGTTCAGTGCAGGCTTCCAAACATCGACATAATAATCTGAATATTTACTCTATTACTCATTACTCTATACAGACAAATCTGGTGCAAATGAAAATATTTATAAACGACCCAAATCATTTACATTTTTGGATATCAGTCAGATTACAGACCTGCGTGTCGTCCCTCACTTTCACCAAAGAGTCCTGCAGCACACGCCGTTTCTTCCGCAGCTTCTCCCGGAAATCGCTGAAGGAAAAAAACCAAAAACAACAACAACTCGTATCGTTATTCTTTCTAGTAATTGTTAGAGTTCCGTATCGACGACCTCACAAAAAAAAAATTCCGACTAATCAGATAAAAAATTGTACACACACTGTAATTTCCAGTAAATTATTGTCTACATCAAACACCAACAAAAAGGAAAGAAACATTGGGAACGATGTTATAGGACAAATAATTAACTTCAAAATTAGGACAATGTTGGTCGGTCTGCGTTGGTTTGACAGATCCAGTGTGAACGCAAGAAATGGTTTTCGTAAACTTGAAGAGATGTTGAAGCTAAGAGATAGACAGACAGAGAACCAGACAGGCAGACAGAAAGACAGACTGAGAGACAGAATTAGAAGCATACAGAAAAACAGACAGAGAGACAGATAGAAAATACAGACAGAGAAACAGAGAGACAGACTGAGGAACAGACATAGATACAGAAAATACAGACAGAGAACCAGACAGGCAGACAGAGAACCAGACAGGCAGACAGAGAACCAGACAGGCAGACAGACAGACCGGGAGAAAGAATTAGAAGCATACAGAAAAACAGACAGAGAAACAGACAGAAAATACAGACAGAGAACCAGACAGGCAGACAGAGAAACAGACAGGCAGACAGACAGAAAATACAGACAGAGAAACAGACAGGCAGACAGACAGAAAATACAGACAGAGAAACAGACAGGCAGACAGAGAACCAGACAGGCAGACAGACAGACTGAAAGACAGAATTAGAGGCAGACAGAAAAACAGACAGAGAAACAGACAGAAGGAGGATAATGATTTAATGTGTGTGTGAGAGTGTGTTTGTGTGTGTTTAATCACCTGGATGTGGACATACTGAATGCAGTTTCAAGCAAAGACCTTCACATATCACATCTTCAGTCCAGGAGGTGACTGATGGTTCCTTCCTAGTTTTAAATGAAATGAAGAAAAGAAACATAATGAAACATCATCTAAACTATAAACAGTGTAGATTTATGATGAAAATACATTATAAATGATTGGAATTAGGCTCCAGGTGCCTTCACCATCACTACAATAACAACACTGAGAACATCTAAAGAACTTAGTATCCTAATAAAACAATCTACAGATTTATTCTCATATATTCTAGAAGAAATTTTAAGTTAATTGCAGGAGAAAACAAACACAGAAACTCAGAAACTCACCGCCATCACGTTTCATCGCTGCTTGGTAACGGAAAACTACGGCGCAACCAAACCCTAAGAGCAGCGACAGAGGCGCAACCGCACATGCTGCTGGAGGCGGAAACACGACTCCTGATTCGTCAGATTTGCCAAAGTGAGCAATGACGAAACGCGCACTGATTGGTTCGGTTCGCACTACTGTCTCATTTAAACCTGATCTCTGTACAGTCACCTGTAGTGATGGGAAGATCGGATCATTTTAGTGAGTCGGTTCTTTGAATCACGGGAATCAAAATAAATTATTTTTTGAGTCGTTTGGTTCATTTCGTTTCTATATTTTCAGAAATAAAACAAAATGTTACAATTAGGAAAATATGACAATGCACATAGACAAATTACGTAGCTTACCGCTAAACTTGTCGTTAGTTCTTATGTCGCATGATTTTTCATAATGTTTTCAACTATAATGTCAAGATTTTGCCCAAAAAATTGATTATATTGCATAATATATAGAGTATATGGGATTGACATGATAAAAGAACTTACGCATTAAGTAGAAAATGAACAAATCGCCTGATGGATGCTGAATTTTTGTTTTGTTTTTGTAATTATCATTTATTTATTATTATTATTTCTTTAATCCCTACCCAATACCTCATACCTGCACAATATCCTATTCTAATATGTTCATATTGTTTATATTTATATCATATTTATACATTTTCTTTATTTCCAAGAAAGAAACACCAAGAGCTACCTCTGCTGCAGAGGATAAGTTTGTTAAAATGACTAGCCCTTATAAATACCTACATATTTTAGCATCGAATGTTTAGAGGTTAGTCAAGCCTTCATCACAGCAAAGAAACCTAATTTCAGAAGAACAACAAGCAGAAGAAACTTGCTGGGGTCAAGCCACGCCACACAAGAAATGGCATTTGATGAGTGGAAAAATTTCCATTTTTTTTCAATTTCTTCAAAATTAATGCGCAATAAAAATGAGGGAAAAGGAGGTGTTGGAACACAGAAGGTGTTGTAGCTCATTCACCTGAATGTTTGATGCATTCTGAGATGCTTTTCTGTTCATCACAGTTGTACACAGTCATTATTTGATTTACAACAGCCATAAAAGCAGTCTCACCATTTTCCTACTACGAGACATTTCCACCTACAAAACTGCAACATCCTGGACCATTCTAGAGTAAAGTCTAGAAACTGTTGTGCCTAATATTCCCAGGAGATCAGAACAGAACCGCCCCCCCAATATACCACCATTCCATGATTCTTCCCATAGTCTAATTTGTGATGGAAACCTTAAACACTAAAGAGCATTAACTAGACCTGGATCTGCATCTACATATTGTGATACAAGGTTTTTTTTTGGTGTGTCCATACAGCATGGATTCTTTTCACCAGCAGGTCGGCAGTTACAACACATGAGGAAACAACAGTATTTGTTAAAAAAAAATTAAATAAATGTTTTATCCACGCTCAAGTGGGACACGTGTCTTTCAAATAATTTCCGTGCTCTGTTTTGCAGATGTTATCAGACTGCACCACCCCCTCAGTCAAACATGAAGGTGGAAGCTTAAGGGTTGTGGGCTGTTTTGGAACAGAGACACCACAATTCCATCTGGACTGCGGCTCCTTAAAACCGACTTCACCACACATCGAGACAATGAGCCGAATTGTACATTTAAGCTCTGGAAGAGTTATTTAGAGAGCGCTGGAGTGTTATCTATCATGGAATAGCATGCACAGACACTACATTACAATCCTGTTGAACTGCTCTGGGATGAACTGGATCACAAGAAATCTCCAACTAGTTTCTTTGAAACGTTGAAGAAACTATATATCCAGATGCCGAGAGCGTGTAAAGCTGTTCTTCATGCTAAGGAAGGATTTTTTTAATGAAAATAAAGTGAAACATAATTTCCAAACTTTTGACAGGTAAAGTATAATGCTAATAAAAAGTGAGAGCTTCTTGTTGGAATGGAGAAACCTGGGAAACATTCACACCTGTAGTGTTTTTATTGGACAGAAAATACAGACTCCAGAAGACAGCGATCATAACACGGAAAGAAATTCTCTTATTGCCTTATTTTCTGGAAAAACAGCATTCTTCTATCTTTTTTTGTATAAAAATTTGTATTGGAAATATGATTTCTACATACAGCAAGACTCCGCACCGGGAGTCACATGGGACAAGCAGGGACGCTGTCCCAGGCCCAGAGAGGTTTGACAGTTCATTAACTTGCAGAATAAACCCACATATCAATATGTTCAAAGCATAAAAGACAAAAATAAAATGAAATCTATAGAATATTTGCTTTGCACTCATCAGATAAGTTAATATTTTCCCTAATCGTTTATACTGAAAATAATATTTCTTGTAATAGTTCATCTCAAGAAAAGCGATCTAAGAATAGTCCTCCGAAAGTGCATCCAGATAACTTGTTTCGGCATAAAGCAGAAACCCTGAAAAGAGACTGTCGGCCCAGCTTGGATCTGAAAACAGGCCGTTCTGGTCCTTAAAGAAGATCTCCAGCCACACCTCGTCCTCTGGGTTGAGGAATATCACAGTTGATCCGGAAGCGACGTCGTGATTCCCTGTGTTTGCGTCATACGTCTTGATGCGAAACTTCCCGTTCTGGACCAAGCCGATAGCTAAGTGCTTATTGGCCAGTGTGATGTCGTAGGAAAAGTAATAGATGCCGGGATACGCACAAATAAATTTGCCTGTCTCCGGGTTGTAATGGCCGCCCTCGTCGAACAGGACTTTGTTGAACTTGATTGGCGCTTGTTCTGCCGGGTAGCTGCTGGTGATAGCCACCGAGAAGGCGGACTTTGGTACCAGGCTGCCACAGAGGCACTTGCCTGGTACTCCTTGTGGGCCCCTTTGGCCCTTTGCTCCTCTCAGTCCAGGCCGTCCTTGGGGTCCTAGATGTCCCATGTCTCCGCTTTCGCCCTCTGGGCCTCGCTTACCTGTCGGACCTCTTTCTCCACGCTCGCCGATGTTGCCAGTTGGCCCAAATTTTCCTTTAATTCCTATGTGGGTCAAAGACAAGACAGTGAGACTATATTTTTACATGATATACAATTCCTGAGAAAGTTATCATTCATAAAGGGACATTAGGTGTGAGCTTATTACATTGAAAAACACTAGCTATGTATTTGTTTCCTGGGTGGCACAAAGAGGCAAACATAAAACCATGATGTATGCCAGGGTTTTCCAAACTTGCTCTTGTAATGCCAGCAAACTGGAAACCGGAAAAACTATCTGTATGTATTTTTGATGATTTTTCCCTGGTGGTCTAGTGGTTAGGATGCGGCGCTCTCACCGCTGTGGCCCGGGTTCGATCCCCGGTCAGGGAAACAACCCCAGCCACTCTTAGTGCCGGTCCCAAGCTCGGGTAAATGGGGAGGGTTGCGTTAGGAAGGGCATCCAGCTTAAAAACATGTGCCAAATCAAACATGCGGACGGTCCGCTGTGGCGCCCCCTAAGGGGAGAAGCCGAAAGAAAGTTTGTATGTATTTTTGACGATAGTTTCAGTAAATCGGTGCCACAACCTCTAACAACTAAGGGAGATTTTACTTTGAAAGCCAACCTTTATTATTAAGTACAGATATTAAATTAGTAAAACATATTTAAAATGTAACTTTTAAAATATGTCTCTGGCTTTGTTTAGAGGGCTGTTCCAAATGTGGGGGTGGGTCGTATCTGCCCGCAGGCCATAGTTTGGAGACACCTGGTGTATGCTTGGATGCCAAAACATGTGAGCTCAGTCACCAGAAAAGAAGAAAACAAAGCCTTTCAATTCCATTTCTTAGAGCAACTCAGAGCTATACCAGATCTGGAGAGAAATCAAAGGAAACGGATATCTCTGGGAATCAACACAAAGCAAAAATCCCAAGCTTATTAACTGAAATAATTGCCAGATTGGATCACTGAGGAAAAACGTTAATAGATTTTCTGGTCATTTGCTTCATTTCTTTCTTTTGTCTACTGAGTGTTAGTGTTACTAGCTGATTAATCCCTGCGCGTACCAGTTTCCCCCTTCTCGCCTTTCTCTCCTTTCCGACCGTCCCTGCCGTCTCTTCCCGGAATTCCGAAGTGACCTTCATCCCCCGTAGGCCCAGGTGGTCCCGGCTTTCCTGGTGTTCCTGGTAAACCGGGGATGCTGCAAATAAACCGCGGTACAGTTGGCTTTGCTTTGGCTACCAACATCTGACCAACTACACACTGGCACAGACACATGATGCCCACAATCACCCGCATCTTCAGACCTGGATAAAAAAGGACATAGAAAAGTCTTACCTGTAAAGGATAAAGAAATGAAGTACACCATATGGACAAAATATTGGGAATTTTTTTTATCCAGCTATATGTGATTCTTTCCCAAACTGTCAGCTCAAACTTGGAGGCACACAATTGCAATTGTCTTTGGATGTAGGAGCATGAAATTTTCCCTTCACTTGAACGAGGAGATCCAAACTTGTTTCAGCCTGACAATGCCCCTGTTCACAAAGCCAACTCCATGAAGATCTGCTTCACATGATTTGGAGTGGAAGATCTCCTGTTGCAAAGCTCCAATGAATGTGAACACTGAATGCAATACCTGTCTTTACTTATACCCTTGTGGCTAAATGAGCACAAATCTCCACAAGCATACTCCAAAATGAATGTTTATGGCCCTCAAATCACACATTGTAATCTAGTCGATTTATTTTAGACTTTCTTAACTTTTAAAATGAACTCTGGGTGGGCTTTTAGCTTTTATAGGATTCCCTTGTTTCCTGTTTAGAAGTCTAATAGTGCGCAGGAGTACTTTTTTAACTCAATCCCACAAAATTATGACCAATCCTACTCACTCCTGAAGAAACTTTCACCAATCCCACCTATTCCTGAAGGAGTTCAGACCAATCCCACAGTTTGACCATGTCTGTCTACTCTAATCCCAAATCATATAAACTTCTTCTCAGATCATTAGGATGCATCAACGAATACAAACAATGTCAGCCATGTTTCCTGTTTCACTTTTCTCTCCCTTTCCCTCTCTCCCTTTCTCTTTATTTTTCTTTTCTTTTCCCTGGCCTTTCAGAGCAAGCTAAACTCTGTTGGGAAAAAACAGGATTACGCAGCACACTTAGCACTTGGCTGAACACACACCGAGGCCAGATGTGTGCTCGAGCGGGTAGAATGATGTGTACTAGAACATGAGTTTGCCTGTAAAAAGCAAACACACACCCACAAACAGTCAGGGATTCCCTTACTAGACTGCATTCCCAAAGACTCATGTTTTCCCATGCATTTTAGGATCGTGCTTCTGTAATGTAGTGAAGATCCTGGCTGCTGCAAGACTCTGAGACGAGAAAGTGGGATTTTGTTGTTGTAGGGTTTCTATAGTATCTATGAAATATTCAGGCTCAAGCTTCTATGATGTTTTATTTTCTGGTAGTATTAAAACTTAGCAATTTTGTAGATTGCTAACTAGTTGAGACTGTTGAAACTTTATTGCACAGATGATCATTTCCCTGATTCCTTTTCAGTTATATACAATGATGACTATATACCAGAGCATAAACGCACACTGTTATAGACACAAATATCAAAAAGTTTCAAGACTAGTTTTTTAAACACGCCAACAGATGCACAAGGCTACACGCACAGTCACATAAAGCACCGACCTTCATAAATCAGTGTGCCAAACGACATTGTGTACACCAGTGTACATCGGGAACTAGTGCTATTAGGACTATATGCATTCCCACATCTGCGATTTCAGCATGGACAGAAAGAACAATGAGCAAACACGAAATTCTGCGTGAAACCTCTCTTGGCACGAGTGCTTCCTACGGACTTCGCCCTCTTCATGAAGCATACTGCTTCCAGGACATATCTCAGAAGTGGCAGGAACGCTAGGAGCACTGTGTTGCAGTGCGAGGATATTGTTTTTTTGTTTTGCAAATCTGTCCAGCATCAGTTCTAACAGGATCAGAAACGTGGGTCCATGATATCATCCTGGATTTGGGGATTTCCATGAGCAATGAAGTGCGGCAGCTGTGATCCAGAAAGCGATTTGCGGTATAGGATTGAAACACAAGAACACACACACACACACACACACACAATGCGTTAGCAACGTTCTGGAGTTCTCAAGCCGAGCCTCATTTATCAAACTGGCTATGATTGGATTCATTCTCAGGACATTTCCAGAAGCATTTGCACATGAAATGTGATTCTGTAGTTGAAATCCCAACCAAAACAAACACATAAAAATTCCAGGCTAATAAATCTTGCCGCTCACTTGAGACAAAAGAAACGGCACCCTATAAAAGAAGTGAGAACACAGGCCACTGACTGATGACTTGAATATAAGACTTGAATACACAGATTTCACATTGGCCATCACTTAAAACTGCTCCAGGGCAGCAGGTGGAGCTATTTGGATTTTATTTCAAATGATTACAATGTCAACAAAAAGATATATCAGTCATTCGCGTTAGATTGACTCATGCACATGCCTCATTTGGTACGTTTTCACAACAAGCAAAGACTCTAATTTCTCATTTTTGACATTTTCTAAAGGTCACCATTTTGACGATCCCTCGATGTTAATACAGGATGAATGAGGCCCAGCGTGGACATGCATTAAGAGTGCATCTGATGTGCAGTCAATTCCTTGATAGATCACTTGTCGTATGGTGTAGTCGGTTCCAGCGAACCACAATCCGGATGGAAAAGTATGAAATGGTAGCCATGTTGGATGTTCCATACACCTGGGATAAGTCTCAAACCTTCGCTGCTCTGAAACAACCCCAAACCATTAAACGTCCACCTCCATGTTGGAGTGTGGGGGTGAGGCAGTTTGCAAACATGTTCTCGGTCTTACATAAGTTTTTCTACCAGAGCCAAACATGTCCAATTTGAGCTCCACAGGACATTCATTCGGTCATTCGGTGTTCAATCCTTGCACGTTTGTAGCATTTAGTGTGTTCCTTATAAACAAAAGGAACATGCATGGGTCTCAAGACCAGGTGTTTCCAGTTCAAATCACTTCAGGTATTACAAGCACTCAAATGTACCGCAGTCTGTTTTTATTTATTTTTTTACTAATAAATGTTACACAATGTTGTGAGGAAATGAATGGCAAAGAAAATATTGTACCTTTTGTGTTTTTTCCCCTCATAAACTGTAGTCCAGGCTTTGCTGCGTAACGATTTCTACGGATTTTTTTTCTCTCTTATGTGGTCATCGTAGTAACGTCCTCTGGCCCTGCTCTCTCAGGATTCTTCTTCTTCTCGGTCATCTATGTTCTGCAGCGTCTGTTTATATCGCTCGACTGTTTGTGCAGCCCACATTGGAAAAGCAAGCGTCTCCAGAGTTCTATCAACTGCTGTAATCTCGCCATCTGTCTAGCAGAACTCTTGCCCTTCCCTCGCTCCCTCTCTCCTCTTTTAGCGCTTCATAGCTTTGCATGTGTGCCTTTTGATGCCTTAACTTGACCCCTCCCTTCTAATCGATCTCCTCCTCTTTCTTCAGATGGAACGATCTCGAATGTTAGTTCACCATTATGTCATCGATAATGATGCTTGTGCCGGATGAATCCAGAGCTCTTGCGTACGCTGAAAATGATAAATGAGTGTTTTATTCCTCTTGCACCGCACCTTCTTTCCTGAAGACTTCCAAAAATATACAAATTTAACTGTGCTTGTTTTTTTGAACATCCAATTCTACAGTGAGTTTCCATTTGCTGTTATAAAAACCTCCGTTCTTTGGGGAAGAAGACGTTCCGCTAGATGTTGATGGAGATTTGTGCTTGTTGAACCACAAGGGTGTTAGTAAAGTCAGATACTGATGTAGGGGAGGTGAGGAGGCCTGATGTGCAGTCAGTGTTCGCATTCATCCCAAAAGGTGTTCTGTAGCTCTATAGCAGGAGATCTTCCACTCCAACCCATGAGTCATGCCACCACAACCTAAGACGTCCTATACAACTGTGTGTACAACTTTGTGGAGACAATTTGGAAAAGTCAGGTGTCCCAGTACTTCTGTCCCAGAAAGTCACCATACTGCTACAGTGCCTGGATTATTTCTGCATAGTTGCCGACTCCAATCAATGATCACCTTCTCAAGACCTTCAAGAGCTCTTTCATACTTATACACTTCAAAATATTTTATAGATGAATGTTTTATTGCAATATATGTTGATTTTCCACATTTCTTTTCCCCATTTCCATAATCATTCATATTTATTGAGGTCAAGAAATCAGGAAATTTTATCACTCTTTTAACATATAATGTGCATTAAAATGAAGGTAACCAGAAACTGTACCAGAGGATTGACGTACGTTTGCACTTTGTAGTCTTGTTTTTTTTTCTCCTGCTTGTTCCGGTTTGATTTATATAAAAAGTTTACACAGCTGCAGAACAGTAACCGATGCCCAGCTTTTTTCGAAGAGCGCAGGTGGACCCTCCTCCAGCTGCAAACAGCTGCTCCATCACCGTCTTGCCTGGGAAATTCTTATTTAGGTCCAGCTCTCTCAGGAACGTAGGATTTATTCTCAGCGCCGGAGCCAGGGCCGAAAAACCTGTCTCGGTGAATCCACAAGACGAGGGCCTGAAGATGGAGAAAAGTTCTTCGTCTTGTGAAAAGGTGAAAATCCTTTATAGAAGTCTAAGGCCCACGTGGTCCAATCCAACAGATGAGTTCCTGTAGCTCAAATGGCTGAAGACGTTCATGCTGTTGATGTTTGATGAGTTAGGAGTGTTTTGGGACCAACACAATGTTAGGCAGGTGGTCATAATGTTCTAATGTTCTGCTCGTTGGAACACCAATCTTCTGAAAAAGGTTTTTTTTTATTGCACTGGTTGTTGGTTTCATGTCTTCTTTGTAGAAAACCAAGTCATGTTCCTAGAAGTTGCTGGAAAGCTAGAATTCTTGGGTCTCTTGGAAATATTGAGAAATAGGAATCTCTACAAAAAAAAACGTAACCGATCAAACAGCAAGCAGCAAACCACCAATCAGGGTCGAGCGCACGCTCTGTTTTTAATTTGTTCTGATTGGTGCTTGGTGGAATTTACTGATCACCAACATACAGTTCAGCATCAGTTCAACAGCAAGCAGAAAAATTTTTGGGCTTATGGTCATTTTAATAGAAATCAATCAGTGTTTAAGTCATTACTATCATATTATTAATAGATCAGTGTTCTGAGAGTCACATTAGTGAAGAGTCTTATGACAAAAAAAATGATAATGGGAACATTATAGCCATAATAAATCACTGTACATTTAAATGTTTATAAGACGACACTCTTACTTTTACTGGAGTCATATTTTCCAGAGTGTATTTCTACTATATCTCTGAGTGTATCTCTCCTTTAATCTCGATTATAGCATGGCTCAGGAGTGTTATCTGCTTGCTGCAGCTTCATGGACCTTTTACTCTTCATACACAGGCAACTGAGGACTGTGGAACGAGTCATGCTGTGTGACAGAAGCACCACTAGATGGCAGCAAAAACGATTTAATGACGCGGAGGTAATCATTCATCCTGATTTCTGTTTTACTTAGTGAAAAATTAATCTTAAAAGTTTCGTTCTGACATCAGATTTGGCTCGACTACATAAATAAAAATAGTTCAAGCCTGACAAGTACATTAAACAAACAAGACCTTTAGAGATCTTATAGATAAATTAATAGTTTATTTCAATGTAAAAGCATTGTAAATGTAATGTCCTCTGTGTTAAACCAGTAGTGTGTTATGGTTAATGCTAAGAGCTCCATGTTATGGCTCTGGATTACTGATCAGAAGGTCCATTCTAGGCTGCCAAGCTGCCACTGTTGGGCCCTTGAGCAAGGCCCCTAACCCTCTCCCCTCTAGAGGCGCTGTATTATAGCTGACTCTGCACTATGACCCCAGTTTCCTAACAAGCTTGGATATCCGAAGATGAATTCTGCTGTGCTGTAATATATATAATGAGATAAATAAAGTCTTGTTCCCAGGCTTCAGGAAAACGCATTCGAATGTATTACGGATCCTTTTAAAAGTCTGGCAGCAACATGAGAGCTGGACACAGACTGAACGTTTTGGACAGACACTGAAATTCTGGGTTATTATATATCACTGTTTACTCAGAGGTCTGATAGCTACTCGCATTTCATCTGAAGTGATTGGATGTGTGTAATCATTTCAGTTCTGCAGCCAGGAACACATCATCCCTAAATAAAAATCTGAGAGGAATTTTATTGCTTCCAGACTCTGGTCTTCAGATTCACAGCTTTGGTTGTTTAGCGATTATTAATACCAAATGATAGACACTGAGAGATTTTGCTCGGCTGAGTTGAATTTTGGATGAATGCGTGGAAAAGAATTTCTAAAAACTGAAATTATGTCAGGACGGTACGAATATACAATCAGAGATGCGTATAATTACAATACAGATCGATTGTTTCTTACTCATGTACACAATTTTGATTGTGAAACTCTGTTTGTGCTGTTTTGGTTTCATCGTAACTCCAACATTTTTGACGGACGATGTTGATATTTGATTTATTACACAGCATTATTAACATTGTATCGGATTTTTTATCGCCACCTAGTGGCTCTATTTATATTATTATATATTTTTATTTAATGTCATTTTCTATACTCATAAATTATATAGACTCCAGCTGTATCCCAACAGAACGTCTCTTTATTCATGAAACTGAAATACAAAATAAAGTTTATAATCAACACCCCGTTTAAATAAAATAATAACAAAACAATAATAAAATCCAAAATAAAAATTAACATCATATTAATTTTTTTGCATATCAAAGAATCCGTTCAGTAATAATTACAATCCGCAAAAACACTTCATAAACCGCTCGAGCAGATCCTGTACACAAACTCTGATTTAAAAACTAGTAACGTTAACAATATTACAAAGATCTCAGCTTGAAAAATAATTCAAATGAATAACATCTTAGCAATTCGCATCATAAAATTAGATATTTATATATTTTCCACATAAAAATACAAAACAAGGTTAATGACATATGAAAAAAAGGATTTTCACCCACCATTAAAGTGAAATAATAATAATAATAATAATTAATAATAATAAAAACGATCAAACAAGTTGAAATTAAATAGAAATGCGTGGAAAAAAATCTCCTTTAGTTTTTTTGTTTTTTTTTTCTTAGCAAAAAAAAAAACGCTATCCAAAATAAACTACAATCATTTACATCAGTACAAAGAGATCTGGGTTATTATTTGTTTTTTGTTTTTTTAAATAGTCGCGATGAAAAAAAAAAAAGATCGTCTTTTTTTTTTTTTTTTCTTTCTTTTTTTTTTATCCGACCGTAAAAAAATGACAACCGTGAATCGAATTCTGCAAAAGAGGCAATGACAAAAATAAAATCTGCGTTAAAAAGGTATACACTGCAGTTCTCGCTTTACTTTTATACAAACGTTAGAAACAGTATTGCACGACACAACACAGATCCGAGGTTAGTCAGCCTTTCAAAGTGTGTTCAAGTTTCTGCACGTTAGTGAGGTTGGGGGGTGGGGTGGGGGGGTCTGGATAATAATAGTAATAATAATAAAAAAACAACCCTTCAAATTATATAACAACTGAATATATTAAGTTTAATTTAATCACATTAATATGTCCAAAAAGCAACTATATATTAACTGATCTATGACTATACACATAATTTGCATGGGTGGTTTGATTTATATATATACACATATATATGTATGTATATATATATAATTATTTCCACCAAAATCCTGCTGAATCGTAAATGATAATGAGGGAAAAATAAAGAATAAGTGAAATAGAAAAATACAATCCAATCTACAAAAATAGAAATAAATACGACTTTTGTACAAAAGACAAAAAAAAAAAAGTAAAAACACCAAAACACAGAGAGAACAGGACACAGTACTGAGCACAAACTCCAGCGACAGCAGAGTGTTAAAGGGATTACGGGACGCTATACGACGTCGTCGGGAAACGTTTCCTTCGTGGACTTTGGGACATTCGTCCTTTACATTACTATTCTTCTTTTTTTTTACTTTCTCTTCGAACGTTGTTTACTTTCCATATATAAATATACTCAATGATGTCCGAAGCTTTTATGAAATAAGTTATCACGAATAAACATTAAATAATTTGTTATAGTAAAAAAAAAAAAAAAAAAAAAAAAAAAAGAAGGAAAAAAAATTTTTTTTTTTTTTTTTTTTAAGTGCATCAGATACAAGTTGGCTTTTTTTGTGTGTGTGTGTGTTGGTGTACAGTAGACTTCGATATCCATCCGTTAGGATCGATGTGCTAGAGACGTTCGAGGGTAGTAGTGCACGTGATCGAGACGACGGATGTGAATAAATACTTTGCAATAAATAAAAAATGCGCAAAAAAAACAACAAAAAAACGAGTACAGTACAGAAAAAAGGGCGAACTCGCCCGGGCTTTGCTTACACGCAGATTGTCCCTAACACTTTCCACAGGGCTGCACTTCATTTACAGAGAGACGTGACAACTACGCCTGCGTGGACCGCTACGCTACAAATCGATTAGCTTGCGAAAAAAAATACAAATAAAAAATAAAAATGAACAATATCCTGCGTTTGGGTCCATTCGCTTCAGTAATCAGTAGTTTATCTCTCATTTTTTGTCAGAGAGACAAAATCTATCGCCAGGAAAGCGGTAGCTCAGTAGTAAAGATGTTGGACTTCTGGTCAAAAGGTTGTGAATTCAAATGTCAGCTCAATCACGATGCCACTCCTGGGCCCATGAGCAAGGCCCCTTAATCTTCAATGCTCATTTGATTATGGCAATTCATTCAGGATAAGTGCGTCTGCCAAATGCCGTAATTAAAAGACAAATGTCACCTCAACACGCCTCTCCTAGCTAGCTAGAACCGACGCTTAGCTAGCGATCCGAAACAATTAACGGCATGCTAGCACGCCGGCTTCTGATCTTTGATAGTTGTATTTTCTTTGTCACACAGTGTAGTCTCACAGATGAAGGATGTTACTGAATTCTTGGTTTTTGAACGTAATGCAGAGGCGTCCACATTGCTAACAAGAAAATCCTAGCAGGAAAAAATATATATAAATGTTTAATAATACAAGTTTTTTTTTTTATTATTTGACAAGAACCAGTTAGAAAACGTCGAGTCCTAAAAGAAAATCCCAGTTTTTCCACGTAGCAAAGGAGTCAAACCGTGTAAAAATGCTAACATGTAAAATGGTGGCACCTCTGCATAATGCTTACAAATGTGCGTGTAATCAAACGTAGCAAAAAATCTGCTATATCGTATGTCCTTCATGCTATGTAGCATGCTAGCTGGACAATCAGCTAGCTAGTGAACAAGTATTATTAATTTTAGTAATTCTTATTTTTGACTCAACTGCTGAGTCAGTCAGTTGATTCAGTTCCTGCTCAACGCCAAAGTCTCATCCACAGTGTTACATGCATTCTGAAGAAAAAAAAAATAGCATTTTGGATACATTTGTGTGGTAAAAATCCTCTGCTAGCAACTGTATATGTTAGTAGGATGTTTTATCTTCAGGATCTTAAACCAATATTCACTGTGTCAAGTTTACTGCTTCAACAAACAAGTTTTCTCAATGAACCTTAAATGTTTAGTATAAAATCTGAAAGAAAATTTGCATTTTTGACAGATTAGCTCATTTGCTGAGGTAAAAAAAGATCTGCTAGCTACTGAACATGCTAGTAACAGCATTATATCTTTCTAAGATTTACAATTTTGACCCAATAGTCACTGAATTAAGTTTACTCGACAATCTTTACGTTAGCATGTAGAATTTTTGGTGAAAATTAAAACAGCTAGCCGCTGAACATGCTAGTTATAATATTTTATCTTCTGAACAATTTTAAATTTCAAATCAAATTTACTCCGCCAACAAAAAATACGATGTAAAGATCTTTATGTTAGCATGAAATGATGAAAAACTAGCATTTCAAACAAGTAAGCAATTTTGCTGTGGTAAAAAAAACTGCTAGCTACTGAAAATGCTAGCTTTCCTTTTTTTAACGCATTAACTCGAATTCAGTGGGTAGATACTGAGCACGCTAGTTCTGTTATGCTAGTTTTCTTCCTGAAGATTCTTCGGTTTGAGACGACGAGGTAAAAAATAAAACTAGCATGATTGGCTGATTATACAGAATTTTCAGCTAGCGACAGTAGACTCGAGAGTAGCCGGTGCTGTAAGTGGAATTATTATAATGTTACGATATCTTTGTTATTTTTAAATGAAAAGAAAAAAACGTGAATAAAACACCTACACACAGACAAAGACGTACGAGATCACGGGACGGGACGACACACTGCTTTATCACTACACTGAGCTAAACGGACACGCTAATTACGCTATTTGTGTAAACGAATTACCATATTGAAGCATGCAAAGTTTTTTTTTTAGTATTTTGTAGTCATTTTTCTTCAGCGGAACATTTCTCCATTCTCACTGTTGGTGAGATCATGTTGGAATCGAGATCCTAATATGGATGTTGATTCTCTCATGCTATGTAGTGATCAATAAAATGAATCTTAGGTGCCTTTTTGAGAAACTTGTCTAGAAGCCTACCACGCATATCCATGCACGCACACACACACACACACACACACACACACACACACACACATTTTCACATTCCATTCCTCCACGGCCGTGTGAAAGGACGTGCTGCATTTCGATTGTAATCGGTCACGATTTCCGGTGCCATTAGATATCAAAACTTTACGTCTTAGCAGCAAAGCGTATACATACATAGACGTAGCTCAAAACCAGATACGCAGGTGTGAGGTATTAGTCTTGATGTGGGTCAAAAATAGAGATTAGCTCGATATCTTTAGATTCGACCTGAAGGAACAGGTCGGAGAACAAAACGTGAAGGTTTGACGTTTTTTCGTTCGGCGTAAATTAAGTAGATCGGCCAAATTTATACGTTTCAGTTTTAGCCACAGCTCCACAGAATTATCTAATCATTTGATTTTCCAGCTTTTGCTTAATGGTGTATCAGGGAATGACTTATAAAATATGGACACAAGTAAAAGTATCAGACATATGTGCTTCTTTCAGAAATTGCTATCGGATGTCTTTAGATGCGATGGAATGAAATGTTTCCAAACCAGTTCCAGCATGACGTGCAGAAATCCAGCTCCATCAAGATATTCCTCTATATGGGTTGGAGTGGAAGATCTCCTGCTACAGAGCTTTAAACTTATCGAACACCTCTGGGATGAATTGACGCTGACTGCACCCCAGGCCTCCTCACCTTCTCATCTACATTAGTACCTGAATTTAAAAAAACGCCTGAAAATTTTGACAAAATCTAGTGGAACATCTTCCCAGAAGAGTGGGGGTCTAAATAGGCAAATGGGGGCTCAATGTGGAAAGGAATGTTCAGGAAGCACACATGTCAGGTGTCCAACTTTTTTCCATATGATGCAATAAGTGATATATTAGTATGTAAACATAAGCGAATGATACGTGCGTGCAATATTTGATTTAACGATTGGCCACCTTTACGCTTTTAAGCTTCAGAAGGCGGAGCCAAATCAATTCTGGAGCTGTTGCGATTTTGGCTGATTGACCACGTTTAAAACAATTTTGCGTAACGAATTGAATTCTCACAATTTTACAAAATGAAGGTGAGAATTGTGTTCTTTCGCTACCTTTGGTAAAGAAACTCAGCAGGCATCTATTTCATCGGGGGGTTCCCCAGGATTACAAGATCAAGTGTTTATCCAGACACAATTGTGCACTTTGCCCACAAAAGGGGGTGGGGTTGGGGGAGTATCAGGGGGGGTTAGCAGCAGACAGACGGGCGGACAGACAGACAACTGCCCTCTCTCATGCGAAAGACATTCTCATTCTCTACGTGATAAATATGACGTATAAAAATAAAAAAAAAAACCCATACAAATCTTTTTTTTTTTAAATCTCTTAAAAACAAACAAACAAAAAAAAGACAGCAAAAGTACCACAAAAGCCTGAGATGTAGAGACTGAGGGTACGGTGGAGGAGCAACGGTGTGTGATTTGGTGAAACGAATGAGGCGTGTAGTGTTTGCGGCTGCTACAAAAGATAAAGATATTTAAAGAATATTTCCATAGATCTCTGAATATTGTATACTGTTAGGTGCTCTATACTGGTAGCCTCGGCCTCGGTGAGCGCTTCGCCGTCGCTCCTTAGTTCCAGCGGAAGTGGATCTGCCGCGGACGGTCGGCTCCCTCTTTGACCAGCGGCTTGTGGAACTCTCGGCCGGCGCGCGAGTGGATGTTGGCCCAGCAGAACTCGCAGTAGTACTGCAGGCACGTCACGTTGGCGCAGAAGAAGGGCGCGAACTTGCCGCCGCAGCGAGCGCCCTGGCACTCGTCACACAGCTGATCGTCCAGAACGTAGGGCTTCACCTCCACCTGCATGAGACGGTAAACCTGGTTAACATCACGGCTCGTCTATTTCAGTAAAAATAAAAACGGCAATGACATCATCGTTAGCTTTGATGTGGCCCTAAGATTTGGCTCCTGTGGACTGCGCCCTCTTTTGACGCCGTTTCCGAAATCCGGCGCAGGAGGTGCTCGAAAACTCTTCTAGTGAACAGAATTTAGCCTGCTCTATAAACACTTGTGCGTATACGAGGGGTGAGCTCTGATTGGCTCTCGTACCCGTTTGTCGATGTCTCCGTGCTGCAGCTGGACGAATCGGGCGCTGATGGCGGCGATGTAGCTCTGCTGATTGGAGAACGCCACTCGGCCTGCTCCTTTCGGGTACTTCAGCTCGGGGTCGGTGTCGATCCCGGCGTAACACACGCCACCGTACAGGCGGTCCATAATCATAGCCAGCTCCACTGCAGAGGGAAGAGAGACGTTTCGCCATTTTGTTAGTCACGACAAAATATCGGAGGGGTAAATATTATAAATGAACGGTTTTCTATGGGACGTTATGTAAGAACATATACATGTATATGCTGTATATATTTAGTGTGAGTATGTTTCAAGACAAATGTCTTGGGGTACTGTTACTTAAGCATTTTTTAGGCTTTGTACTTTATTGTACTGTTTGAAAGTGCCACCAGGGGGCACTGTGAGACCAGATTTCGACAGGATATCACACATCATTTCAGGGTCGTTTTGTCTTGTAACTAAATGTAGTTCTATCAGATTTATACAGAATTCAAAAATCAAACTTAGATTAGTAGGTAAAAAAAAAAAAATTTTGTGGTCACGCAAAAAAAAAAAAAAAAAAAAAAGCCTCCCTAAGCTGCGTTCCTAAAAAAAAAAAAAAAAAAAGGAATAATCAATATCACTAGTCAATAACAACTTTCATCGGGCTCTCTAACAAACCATCTTATAGTATCTAAAGATCAAAAGATGGTACCTGCTCTCAGAGGGCGGGGCACTCCTCCAACGAAGATGGTCTTGCGTGGGTCGAGAGGTTGCGAGCCGTCCATCACGAAATCGCTGTCGCTCAGGTTCCATGGGCGGATCTGAACCTGAAAGGATGTGGGACGACAGACAGCGATGAATTCCAAACGAAAAAAAACACCCCCCCACACACACACGTACATCAGAACTAAACGCAGACCTCTATTCCTGTTCTATTCGGGTTTGAAACGTTTCCTAACACGAGCGACTTATTACGCAGGAGGAATGAAGCTTTACACTGGCGATCAATACCATGATTCACTTATTCAGAGAAGTGGAAATAAAATATTAAAAAGTGGCGCCATTACACTCTGTTCTGATTATTGAGTGCGGACTGAAGTGTGTTAATTTCCTCTATTAGTACTGGAGTGCTTTCGTATAACAAATGCTGAATTGAATCAAGGAAATAAAACATAAAAACTCATCTGGGTCTGAGAAACTTGTGACCAGAACGAGCCGATTTCACACGTTTATCAGTAACATCTAAAGGCCCGGAGTTGGTGTGGTGCAATAATTATGTTTCTCAATACGGATGTGTTACTGCTTTAAATACTGTGTTACTACATGTGTTATACTCAGGGGTGGACAAAGCAGACAAACCATGTAGTTAAAGTCAAATAGGACTCCAGGAAAAACTATAAAAAGTAAAAAGTTATTATAAACTTGAGTAAAAGTACGAACGTTTTTGCCTCCAAATGTACTTAAGTATCCAAAGAACTATGATTTATTATAACTTTAATGTTCCTGTTCAATCGTTTTTATCACAAAACTCGAATGTGACTCTCAGCACACTGATTATTACGAGCCCGAAACTATTTCCAAAAAAATCCCGCCGATGAGGTCACGTGCGCTGCGGCGAGTTCGGGGAGTTTCTTCATCATTTCTTCGTCTCTTAATGCTCTAAAACTGATGCTGAACTGTATGTTGGTGATCAGTAGATACACTAAGCGTTAAACAAAACACGTTTAAAACACAGCGTGCGCTCGACCCTGATTCGCTACGTGTTTGACCAGTTACGTTTTTATCCTCGTGAATAAAAAAAAAAAAAAAAACGAGTCATTTCGCAAAATGTATTTGAGTAAAAATTATTTGACTTTGAAATGGAGTGAAGTTACAGTGAAAGTCTCCAGAAAAGGAAATACTTCAGTAAAGTACAGATACGTGAAAAGGCTACTTAAGTACAGGAACATTGAAATCGTTACATTGAAACATAAAAGAGTTCAAATCGTTATCATCATCATGATATCAGAATTGATATCATTAATGTGAATTAGTTCAGTGTGCTGATTTATAGGAAACTAATGTTGTGATCTAATTTATTCTAGTGATGCTGAGCTCTGAAGATTGATTCCCAGGGTATATTTAAAAAAAAAACTTAAGGACGTCGGACTCACGGGCTTGTCTTTGATGGTAGGGCTGGAGACACACAGGTAGAGTTTGCCACCCTCCTCGAGGCAGGCTTCGATCAGCGCCTGCACCGAGCTCTCTTCTTGGAAAAGCAGGAAGGCGTAACCTTGGAGAGAGAACAAAAAGAACAAGCTGTCCTTCAGCGGCTGTAAATATAGCGCTCGTGTGTGTGTGTGTGTGTGTGTGTGTGTGTGTGTGTGTGAAGGCTGAATATATGGTCTTTTCGAAAAGGCAAGACGGATTCTTCTAGTTTTGCTACTTGGGTTTGAGATCAAACGATTGGGAGAAGGTGAGCAGACGGATCAGAATTTCAGCTTCTACTCCCTGATATTTATTACTACGTGCCACCTCTGAACAAACATTTTCTGCAGGCGATCAAATGTAGCAGATTATGTGGCTGACAGATGTTTCGTGCTGCCCAGGTGTGCCCTGTTTAAACGCTGAATAGCTCTGAATGGAGACTGGAGGTTAAACACCTGGGTTCCTGTGATAACTGCAATTTGTTGTTTAAATGGACAAACCACCATAAAGACCAGAGAGACGCCTGTGGGAGAAAAGCAAAGTGATGCCAAGCTGAGAAAAGAGAGAAAATCAGAGCCACATGCATTAGGCATAGCTAATACGAGACGCAGGGCTAGCGAACAGACAGACAGACATTTGAGGGGAGTGGTAGCTCAGTGGTTACGGTGCTGATCAGGTTACTGATCGGAAGGTCAGGGGTTCAAGCTGTATCGCCAAGCTACCACTTTTGGGCCCTTGAGCAAGACTCTTAACCCTCTGTTCTCCAGGGGCACCGTATCATACTGGGATATGCGAAGAAAGAATTTTACTCTGCTGTAACGTATATGTGACAAATCTATTGTAGACAGACAGACAGACAGACAGACAGACAGACAGAGACAATTATAGTCTTGATTACCTTTAGGAGGAAAATATGATTTGCTCTCGGCCTTGTGTGGCCAATCGACAACCAGGTGACCAAAGCGCCGGAAACTGGAGGTGATCTCATCTGCAATCAACCAATCAGTCCATCAATAAATCAACCAATTAATTAAAGATTTAACTAAATAAATAAATGAAAAATTCTTCATAAAACACTCTCTAAAGTCACCTTCGTCTATGTCGGGTGGAAGGCCGCCCACAAACACTTTCCGTGAGAATCTCTCGATGCGCTCGCCGTTCTGATGCGGATAACCGGACGAGCCCAAAACTCCCTGGTTACCGTGGCCGTCGTCAAGGAGACCGTCGTCAATTGGAAAGAGCGAGGAGCGTCCTATGGAGAAAGAAGAGCCGTTTTAAACGTGGGATTTAGCATTCATTTGTCACTCATCCGACATACAATATATATATATATATTTAGACAAAAGTTTGCAGACACCTGACCGTCTGTGCTAAACATCTAAACATCTCATTCCAGACACACTGTTTACTGTTATAATAATCTCCACGCTTCTGGGAAGGCGTCCCACTAGATTATGTGGAGATTTGTGCGAGATTTCATTCAGCCTCAAGGGTATTAGTCAGGTGTCCCAATACTTTTGTATATATCGTGAAGGAAATACGTCTAGACAAACAAATTTACCAACATGTCACGTTAAATGTCACATATACTAAAAAGGCTTCTGATTGGTTGGATTGTTGATTTTATGGTGTTTTAAAAGCCAGCTTAATGCGGAGATGCATTTACACGTGAGCGTTGGTAAATCCAGCACAGACGTGACACGTGGGAGAACTATGGTAGACGTTTATAGTGCAGGAAGTGGAATTTACCTCGCCGTCTGCCGTAACTCCTTGCTGCATGTGAACAGAACAGAGCAGAAAGAGCTTTGATGTGAGTGACACGACTTTCCACTTAAATTAGAAGCTCATAAGATCATGTGTTCAATATTTCATATCATGCGAACGAAGAAAAGGATTCTGAAACTGAAAAGTGTGAACTTTGCCCATCCGAACGTCACTAGAGAAAAAGAGCACACGTTTTGCTCCATTGACTCGCATTCGACAGAAACGCAAGATCGGTGCGACAAAGTCTGGCATCGTACCCCGTACTCCAAATTACAAAATGAAGAAACAGGGACTATAGAGGTGCCAATACTTTCAGCACAGACGTAACTGACGTCTTGCCGACTCATGTTTCATATCATGCGAACGAAGAAAAGGATTCTGAAACTGAAAAGTGTGAACTTTGCCCATCCGAACGTCAATAGAGAAAAAGAGCACACGTTTTGCTCCATTGACTCGCATTCGACAGAAACGCAAGATCGGTGCGACAAAGTCTGGCATCGTACCCCGTACTCCAAATTACAAAATGAAGAAACAGGGACTATAGAGGTGC
>MU579904.1:6104102-6119102 GCA_024362625.1 Silurus asotus
GACAGAATCTCATCATGATCCTCATCATCCTGCATGATAATTAGCATTTTATTTGTTGTTGAAACCAAACTTTGTTTGTCGCATTTCGCTTTCGTTCGCTCGTTTAGCTTTCCTTCATTGATCTGCTTTTGTTTGCTCGTTTAGCTTTTCCTCACCGGTTTGCTTTCGTTCGCTTACCGATCCGCTTTTGTTCAATCATTTAGCTTTTCTTCCCTGGTTTGCTTTCATTCGCTCGTTTAGCTTTTCTTCACTGATCTGCTTTTGTTTGCTTTTTTAGCTTTTCTTCACCGGTCTGCTTCCGTTCACTCGTTTAGCTTTTCTTCACCGGTCTGCTTTCGTTCACTCGTTTAGCTTTTCTTCACCGGTCTGCTTTCGTTCACTCGTTTAGCTTTTCTTCACCGGTCTGCTTTCGTTCACTCGTTTAGCTTTTCTTCACCGGTCTGCTTTCGTTCACTCGTTTAGCTTTTCTTCACTAATCTGCTTTCGTTCACTCGTTTAACTTTTCTTCACCGATCTGTTTTCGTTGGTTTATTCAGCTTTTCTTCACCAACGTATGTTCCTTTTGTTCTTTCAGCTTTTCTTCACAAGTCTTCTTTCATTCACTCGCTTGCTCTCCTTCACCAGCCTGCTTTGGTTCGCTCATTTAGATTTTCTTCACCAGCCTAATTTATTTTACATGCTTTTGTTGGGTTTGTGTAATGAATTCAATAAAAAAATATATATATATTCCGGAGAGGAAAAGAAATAAAACATTACGCCAAAACATTTCCATGATTCGATAAATTTCATAAATGCGACATCTGTGAATATTCCAAACACACATTTTCATTGTTGAGACTTCACACACTAAAGTAAGCAGCCATATCGATCGCTCTATTTCTGCAGGCTGGACAGTGAGATCTGATCCTGTAAACCAAGATGGCTGATAAATGATGGCCAGTACACCAGTTTAATCACATTGAGGGTTTTCAGACTTGAGAGAGACCCCATGGGATCCACAGAGCCCATGTCTGTGCCGGGCGTGTCCGATAAAGAAGAGGCACTTTACCCTAATTCGATTTCTGCTCGATTTGATTGTTGTATTTCTCCCTCAGACAGAACTAGGATTCAACCAGAAGAGTATATGATGAATTCTAAATGGTGGAAAGCTTTTTGGACACCTCCTCAGTTCAACATTTGCCCTTTGGATAGTCCTCCACATTGGCCCCAGGTGGCTGCGAGTGATAAGGCCATGCTATAAAAAGTGTTTTTCAAATGCGTCCCTGCAACCAAACCGACTCGCCCAAACTTTCTGGAACCATATGGAGTAAAAATGTGTGAGAATAAAATCTTTAAAATACAGTGGCATTTACTGAATCGACTGATCCGTGAACATCCCATTCCACAATTTGTCCCGATTTGCGGTTATAATAACCTCCACTATTCTGGCAAGATCTACATTTTGTGGAGATTTGTGTGAGATACATTCAGCCACAAAGGTCAGGTGCTGATGTAGGTGAGGTGAGGAGGCCTGGGGTGCAGTCAGTGTTCACATTTATCTCATAGGAGATCAATGTGCTCTGTAGCAGAAGATCTTCCACACACTTCCACCCATGTAAAGCTTCATGGAGCTGGCTTTGCGTGGACATGTTCAAACAAAAGCAAAATTTCGCACTACCAAATGAAGTTCTGGCAACAGTTTGGAAAAGACAGGAGTCCCAATACTTTTGTCCAGAAGTATATGTGGAAATGGTCTAACATTCCACTGGGGACATTTGTTTGTTTGACGGTCTTCCAACCTGGTACATCAAACAGAGCTGAACGAAAAACACTGTCGATGTGGTTCATGCTTTCAGGTTTTGATTCTGTATTTAAACAATGTTATAGAGGGAAAAATTTTCTTTCAGAAATCAATTCATAATTCTTTGATGCTCTTTTGATCTAAAGGAAGATAAAAACGTTGACTTGCTGCCTTTAATTTTCGTTTGTTTGCTTACGTGTCCTGGTTTGCTACGTTAACTTATTAACCTTTCCCTTCCTTATGGCTTTGGTTTTGCTTGTTTGTTATGTTTACTTCTTCAGCGTTCCTTCACTCGTTTTTTGGCTGTTGTGCTTTTGTTTTTTTAGCCCTGCATTCCATCCATTTCCCAGTTTGCTTTTTGTTCACTGGTTGATTTTTGTTCACACAAGTTGCTTTCCTTTCATTTACTTGTTCATGTTTTTTGTTTGCCTGTTCGCTCTCGAGTTAGCTTCGCGGGTTCGCTTTTGCTTCCTGTTTTTTGACCTTTTCTTCCGATTGATCATTTTGTAAACTTCCGTTCACT
This sequence comes from Silurus asotus, assembly GCA_024362625.1. Lineage (NCBI taxonomy): Eukaryota > Metazoa > Chordata > Actinopteri > Siluriformes > Siluridae > Silurus > Silurus asotus. The sequence continues at coordinate 6,106,406 of MU579904.1, forward strand.
TTCTTTAGTTGTACCTTAATGGTTATCTCTCATTTCCATGGTTAATTTTTTAAAGTATTTCGCTTGCACTCAATGGTATGCTTTTGTTTGCAAGTCGGTTAGCGTTCGCTTTTTTCTCGCTTTTGTTTGAAAATGTTTTCTGTGAGGAAAATGTTTGCATAAATTGATTTTTTTTTTTTTTAATTTGAGTTATTCCTCAAGTTAACATTCAAAACTTGTCCAGAGACAGACATTTTAACTCTCTGTCTTCAACTTCATCGGATTTAATTTTACAGCACGACCGAACAGTAAAAAAACGGTTGAACCCCAGAAACACGTCAGTATATAATTCAGTGCGATATCTTGATAATGAGAACGTGAGTGAGGAACGTAAATCCGGACTCAAAAGAATCGTTAAAAGAAGTATTATCATCTAATACGTCTCCTAACGCTGCTAACGTCGTACAACTGTGTGAAGCTACAGCGCTCGATCGGGTAGCGTAAACAGATACCGGTGTAAATGCAGAAAGATCAGGTTACACATGATGAGGTGGAAGGGAAGGAGCACAGAGAAATGCGATTGGCTGATGTAATTACCATTGAGCATGAGCAGGCCATCGGCGCCAGGATGTGGGCATCCCATGCGGCCTGAACACGAGAGAGAAACGCACATGTACAAACACACACACACACACACACACAGCTAAATGACACACTGCTATGATGCCTCAATTGTAAAGTTTTTTTGACATGACAAACTGCAACTTAATACGCAAAAGTATTGGGACACCTGACTTTTCCAGCCATGTGTGCTCCTTCAACGAACTGTTATCACAAAGAAGGAGACCAAAACCTGTTCCAGCATCACAATGAAGATCTGCTTTACATGGGTTGGAGTGAAAGATCTCCTGCAGTAGAGCTCTGACCTCAACCTCTATGGTTGAATTGGCCTCGTCACCTCACTTACATCAGTACCTGATAAAAAAATCCACTAAATCTAGTGAAACATCTCAAAAGACTGGAAGATATTAAAACAGCAAATAAGAACTCAATGTGGAAATCAAAAAACACAGAATCTCATGGTCAGGTGTCCACAACCTTGTTCATATAGTGTTCATGTGGATAATTAATAATATAAATTATTAAGGACTGAGGACTAGACAAATTCCTGCCATTTAAAATACACAAAGGGTGAGAACTGTCACACTATTCCACACCCAGAGAACTGAACCACACACACACACATATACCCACACCCACACACCCACTAAAAGGGCTTGTAGCCAGGATCTTCCTGGTCCAGACAAATATTTAAGTTCACATAGATGCCAGTAAAGCCATGTGATCTTCCTTAACTTCCTTTATTCATTTATTACCACATCCAATCAAAAACAACTTTTAAATTGTATTTACAGAAAAATGTTTGTGGACACTTGACCGTAAGATTGGTATGTGCTCCTTTCTGAAAATTCCATTTCACATTCAGCCCCCATTTTCTATTCTAACATTCTCCACTCTTCTGGTAAGATGTTCCACTAGATTTTGTGGAGATTTCATTCAGCTAAGAGGGTGTTAGTAAAGTCAGGTACTGATGTAGGTGAGAAGGTGAGGAGACCTGGGGTGGAGTCAGTGTTCACATTCATTCCAGAGGTGTTCAATAGGATTGGCGCTCTATAGAAGGAGATCTTTCACTCCAAACCATGAAAAGCATATCTTCATGGCGCTGACTTTGTGGGAAAATTTGTGGGTAATTCTTCAGCATTCAAAGACGTCCAATACAATTGTGTGCCTGCAGGTTTGTGGTAACAGTTTGGGGAAGAAACACGTATGGCTGGAAAAGTCAGGTGCCAATACTTTTGTCCATATAGTGTACGGTGGCAAATGTGCAAAATAGAATTTTGGGTTAGATGTTGTTTGTTATTTCTTCTTGTTTTGCAGCACCTGAGATGCCACAGAAATGTCCCAACATGTGCCCTTGGTTATAGAAAAAAAATTGATTGCTTGCCATAAAAAACAACAAAAAAACGCAATACAGATAAAAAAAAAAATAATAAAAAAAAACACGAAGGCATATTCAACTTATTCCATACGAAATGTTCTACCACATATGTTTTCGAATGTTCGATCACAGCAGGAAGCTTGGTTATAAAAAAAAATTTGATTGCTTGCCATAAAAAACAACAAAAAAACGCAATACAGATAAAAAAAAATAATAAAAAAAACACGAAGGCATATTCAACTTATTCCATACGAAATGTTCTACCACATATGTTTTCGAATGTTCGATCACAGCAGGAAGCAGGAAACGAGTCTTACCTTTCAGAGGATCCTGCTCGGCCCGGATGATGTCGATCAGAGAACTCTCCAGCGAGTGCATGTTCAGACTGTCATACATCCTGTTTCGATCCTGGGACAAGAAAAAAAAAACACCCCTGGTTTACACCACTGCGTTGATTCGATTTCTCCTCTGATTGGTCAGGATGAAAAGTGTTTTTATACAAAATCCAATAACTAGATTGCGTAATACTTCATATGAAAGTCCCCAGGATTAAGTGCTAACTTGACCTTTGGACATCACGCAACATCAAACGTAACCAAAAATGGATAAAAAGTTCTGTACGCTGCTCTTTAATAAACAGAGATCTCCCCTAACAGACTGATCCATGTGGTATAAAATGAAACGCATGCTTCGGAATGTGACGTTACTCCACGAGCGAGTCTAATGACAGGCACTGGTGCATGCTGGGAGATTTTTTTTGTGTACTGGTTCATGTGAGTGGTGTGTTTATAAAAAGTGAATCCTCTTTGTTTCTGGAAAATGAAGCATCCAAAAACGCTGACCTGTAGAAGACCTGTGCACAATAAATACGGTATGTTTGTGTGTGTGTGTGTGTGTGTGTGTGTGTGTGTGTGTGTGTGTGTGAAAGAAGAGCGGATAACATCTCTTTCTGCTTTGCTATAAATGTCAGAATGGCATCCCGACAAAAGCACATGTGTGAAGATAATGTTTACTATACACACACTCACTATTCTCAAGGAGAATAGTGACACACACACACACACACACACACACACACACACACACACGCTTACATGCTGTATTTGGAAACATATGCACATTTCGAGCATGACTATAAATAATTAAGCAGCCTGCCAGCTTCCTGCTTCCTGCTGTCACCGTGTGTCTGTTCATTTTTCCAGCATTTCCTGTGTCCCACTTCTTAGATTAAACCCAGCTCTGGATTATGTCTGGATTACGAGGCTGTCAATGAGTCCTGGACGCAGGGTTATAAACTTTCCTGCTCATCTACTCGCACAAATATGGCCTTTCCTGAAAACCGAGATAAACCGAGAAAACCGTGGTGCACACCCATTTCGATTTTGCAGCCGATTCTGATTGTTACATCCATATGTTTGAAAACGTTATCTGATTGGCTCCTGCAGGCGGATTGCTGCTCCCTCCTGATTGGTGCTCCCCACTTTAAGAAGCATGGTTTGTTTGTTTGTTTGTTGGAGAGGTTTGTCTTCACCCTTTCATATTTACTATAGATGTTCACTTAGCATTCAGATGAACCACGCTAAATGGCTGGAAAAATGCAAGGATAAATGGTCATTCATAATACACCAAACTTTACTACGATGGTACAATGATTACACCCAAAGAGGCATAACTAGCGTGTCTACTGTTGACAAGGCGTCTTCCTTCCTAATGGTTGGACACAACCACATCTGGTCAGAAACGCTCGCTGTGGATCATGTCGCCCGAAAGTCAGCGGCTATCATTGAGAATCAGCTTCTACAATCACTTTGCTGTGTAGCTTAAGGCTGTGTGCTTAAAATCAAAAAGCTTGTGGACACCTGAGGATGAGATTTGAACATCCCATTCCCCACTTGGTCCCCATTTGCTGTTATTAAAACCTCCACTCTTCTGGGAAGATTTTTGAGTGTGCTAATGGAGATTTGTGCTCATTCAGCCACAAAGTCAGTTACTGATATAGATGCACCCATTGCTCCAATTCATCTCAAAGGTGTTCAGTAGGGTTGGAGATTTATAGCAGTTCTTCCACTCCAAACCATGGCTTTGTGCATGAGGACATTGTCAGGGTGGAACAGGTTTGGGTCTCCTGTTTTAAATAAAGGGAGAATTTCTTCACCCAAACACGTCCTATACCATTGTGTGTATGACTTTGTGGTAACATTTTGAGGAAGAACTACATATGACTGGAAAAGTCGGGTGTCCCAATTCTTTGGCCACACCCTAAAAAAACAACTATTTGGACACACAAAAACAGGACTGTACTTCATTACATCTTGCTAGACGTCTGGAGGTTAAGCAAAATGTGAAATTAAGTCACGTGTCAATTGCGATTTGTTCACAAACCAAATGACTGACGAAAAGGCTTCCTGACAGGGAGCACAAAACAAAATAATGAATCTAGACAAAATAAACCCTGGTCTAACTTTAAATAAAAAAGAATTGTCAAAAGAACATACAGTACCGAAGAAAAAACGTTGGTTGCATAAGTACCAATAAGTCCTGATGATGCCAATCTTGATAAGGTACCAAGAAAGGACTGTTGACACTGGATTAAATGGTTATTATTACATTGCACCATTACAACATTCAGAAAAGGTAATCAACTTCTATATGCACCAGTAGCTGAACGTTTCACAAACCAAGCTGAGGAACGTTTCACGTTGAAACCGATCATTCGCGAGGAACTCTGAGAAATTCAGTTTCTCTAAAAGAATGACCGAATGAGTAAAAGAGCATGGATTCTGGATTCGGCGCCAATCTACAGCAGTGACGAACCTGACCCTTCCTCACCAGCACTGAGACTCCACGGGGGGGGAAGAGCTGAACATATGGCCGGCGATATGCTCTTATTCATTGTTAATCTCTCGCTCGAATATATTCTCATCCTCTTAGGAAAAAATGTTAATAATGGAAAAGGGAACTACCACAGACTTGGAGATATTCCAACATCCATATGGTATGCATGCAAGGAATCCCAGTGTTTTTTTAAAAAGGGATGGAATGTAACCTGGCTTAGGCTTAAGATCCCCAAAGGTAGCTTTCGCACATCATTTCTTTTCTTCTTCACCTCAGAGATAAAATACTGCTTTTACACAAAAACTAGCCGCCATTCTGAACAATCTAATAAGACCAGGTGAAAACTTGACCTTGGAAAACACCAAAGTAGCTACACTATATGGAAAAAAAGATCAGTAAACCTGACTTTTTCAGTCAGTTGTGGTTCTTCCTCAAACTTTTTCCACAGAGTTTCGATACACACAATTATATAGGGGTCTTTGGATGTGCTAGCATAAAATTTTCCCTTCATTCAACTAGAAGAACCATACCTATTCCAGCACAACAATGCCCCTGTAAACAAAGCCAGCTCCATGAAGATATGCTTTACATTGGATGGAGAGGAAGATCTCCTGCTATTGAGCTCTGACCACAATCCTACTGAACTGGAACGCTGACTGCACCCCAGGTCTCCTACATCAGTAACTGTTTTTCCAAACACCCTTGTAGCTGAATAAATCTCACACAAATCTCCACAATATCTAGTGGGACATCTTCCCAGAAGAATGGAGGTTATTATAACACCACATGAAAACTCAATGTGGAATGAGCTGTTCAAAAGGAATATATGAATCTCATGTGTCCACACACTTTTGTCCCTACAGTAAAAAAATCACATGGCTAGTCTTTAAAAATCAAACCAATTGCTAGCGAGCTAGCAAAACAACACGTAGCTTCAAAAGTACAGAATGCCACTTTAATTTAAATCCCCAGGACGTGTGATGGCCTTGTTTTCGCCTTGCTAGCCAGCTGTTAAAACGCCCCCCTACACAAGTTGTTAGCACCTCTGCTGCTGCACGGAAGGTGCTACCTAGCACAGCTAAACATAGCACCAGCGTTAGCACCTGCCCCTGAAAATGAAACGGTGTGAAAAGCCTCTGGGCCACGTTAAAACGAAGTCTGAGTCTCGTCGTTTCGTCGTTTAATCCGAACCATCGGGAGTCTGTGAGAATTTTGTCAGACTGCTACCAAGCCTATTTATTTATTTTATTTATTTTTACCCTAACTTTTGTTTATTTTCACTTCTCAGCTGCACTTTCTCTGCCCGTGACGCACGTAGCATAGTTGAGAAGAACGAGTCAGGAAGGAAAGACGGCCAAGGGGATGCGCGAGGAACGCAAGGAATCCCGAAGAGCAGGAAGGGCGCGAGATCGAGGAAGGGAAAAAGTGACTAACAAAGGCGTGAGGCGACGGGCACGACCCTCGCTAAACTCTCGAGGGAATCCTGAACTTGACGCAATCGTATGTTATTGTTTTTTTTCTGGTCAAAATATGAACCGTTCGCAAACAGTGTGCAGGCTTGTGGTCCTTTTGAACAGAACCAGGGGGAGCGAGAGGAACCAGGGCGTTCCGTGTGGAACATCACCTCAGGTGCAGAAAAACCCACCTGGTCTGAGAGCATCTAAGCAGGAAGGCTTCAACTCGTTTTCAGAAAGTAAATCAAAAGTGCATTTTGTGACAGAATGCAAACCGGCCCAAAAGAACAGAGGTGTCGAACTTTAGGAATGCAACACGTTTACAACATCTGGCAACCTAAAAGAGGAGCTGTGTGACAGGAAATGCTTTATTCAAACTATTTGCAGGATCGTTTTTCAAGTTCCGGCTCCATTTTCTTTCTGAATTTATTGTAATATCTACTCATTTTCTTTGTATGTTATAGCACCCCCCCGTCCTCATCATCATGGAATGACCGTCATAATATAAACGCTCTAAAACAATAAAAAATTTATCGTGTATATATATGCATATTAAGTCTTTTCTTGTATCTTCTTGTCTCTCTCTCTCTCTCTCTCTCTCTCTCTCTCTCCTTTGTCTCACTTCGTTGTCCTAAAATGACCTTTTGGCTAAATGTAATTTACACCGGTTAAAAAAAGATGAGATGCATAAAAAATACGTAAAATTAAAATAATAAATAATTACATTTTGTTAAATAAACTCAATTTTATTTCACTGATGCTGATGATGGGGTGCTATAACTTATAATTAATAAAAAACTTCCCTGCAATGGACGAATGACGATTAACTGAATAATTATGACATGTCTGAAACCCCTCTATGGCGTAATCTATAAGATAAACGAATATACTGAAGATAAGAAGTACAGAAGAAGGATTTTCGCCCCATAATGCAATGCGGTGTGTGATTGTGTAAAATGCTAACGCGGACCCTGCCGGACCAGGTGACTGCATCAATACAGAATAGTGAATCCAGGTGCTCGTGGGTGCTTCACATGCAAATCAGGCGGCCTTTCTCTTAACACACACACACACACACACACACACACACACACACACACACACATGACATTACACAAAGGCAGTTGTTGTCATTTCTTATGTACAATATTATTTTTTATATTATTATTTATTTATTATCAGCTATGAATACATACATACAATCATTATTATTATTATTATTATTATTATTAATAATAATAATATTATTATTATGGAACTAAAAATTATTATTACATAAAGGTAAAAAATTGGTTATTATTAATAAAAAACGTTACAAATATATTATTATTATTATTATTATTATTATTAAACCTTTCAATAAATTATTATTGATTTATTATTAATTATGAAATGCCTTTTAAAAATATTATTAATATTATTATAAACTACAAACGTTCTATTATGCTTGAAAAAAATTACAGTTGACTGTTGAACCTTTTGTCTCACTCACACACACACACACACACACACACACACACACACACACACACACACACACACACACACACACAGGCTGGGTTTTGTACCTGCAGAGGCAACAGTGTGTTGCTGTTGTTGTCGTTGCGGAACAGGTTGTCGTCGTTCCAGGCTTTGTGGCCGAGAGAAGCTCCGGAGCGTGGGAATTTGGGTGGGGCGATGACGCTCCCGCTGCTGAACGGCTTCTTCATGGGCGAGATCTGGCCCAGCGAGACGGGCACGGCCATGCCCATGCCACGCCCTCGGTGGTCCCTGCCCCAGGACACGCCCCCCGAATTCCAGCCGCCGCCCCACAGAGACTGCTTCATGAGGGGCTGTGAAGAGAAAAAGGATACACCAGTGAGCAGAGTCGGAGAGATAGAGAGATACTAAAGAAAAGACAGAAAAACAGAACGAGAGAGAAATGGGGTAGGAGAAGAAAAAATGGGCGTGTACGGAAAGGCAAAAAAGGTAGAACGAAAGAGGAGGTTATGACACGTATGATGAGACCAAGAGATTAACAAAGGAATGGGAAAGGAATGAAGGTGTGAACAGAAAGAGAAATAGAGGCGAGAAATAGAGACAAAAAAAGAGAAGGAAACGAAAGATCTGTATTGAGTCAGCGAGGGTATGAATATTAATGAACATGTGACCAGTGTGTGTGTTTGTGTGTGTGTGTGTGTGTTGTCTGTGAAGAGGGTTGAGGAAGCTTTGGAGCTTTTCCTGACTTCATACCTACCCCCCAACCATCCACCCCGACACACACACACACACACACACAAACAACAGAGCTTACAAATGAAATGCAGAAGTACACACTTTAATCTGTGCACATATTTGCTCTTCATATATCCAGGTTGTGTGTGTGTGTGTGTGTGTGTGTGTGTGTGTGTGTGTGTGTGTGTGTGTGTGTGTGTGTGTGTGTGTGTGTGGGGGTGTTTTTTTCTTCTTCCCATCTCTCCTGTGCACATTTACCACACCCATCTTTACAACCTACAGTGCCTGTGTGTATAATTAGATATCTGGCTACATGCTTGTGTGTGTGTGTGTGTGTGTGTGTGTGTGTGTGTGTGTGTGTGTGTGTGTGTGTGTGTGTGTGTGTGTGTAAGCATGGACAAGATGAGTGTTTTGGTGTAAAAAGACTGATAATAATGTCGCCATCTAGACGTTGGGACACAAAACACAAAAGGTGCCTCGAGAATTGACGGATTTCAGGAGTAATGTCTGAACTGTGAACATGAAAACACACACACACTCTTAAACACACACACTCAAACTCAATAATGCTAATAAACCATGTTTTCTGTGTACTAATATATCAGTATTTTAAGGTTTGGGTGGATTTTGTTGAAAAAACCTGGAGCTAGTTAGCTTGTTATGGAGCTAGCTAGATTAGCATCATTAGCATTCTGAAGTCGGGAGCTAATTTAAATTTCAATTGTATAGATAAAAGGTTTTTTTTCCCTACGTCTTTATTTAAAGTTGTACACAGATTTTTGTTTTTATTTGGATGAAAATATGTTTCTTATTCTAAATTACATAAACTGTTCACTGAAGCACGTACCGAATTGCTATTATAATTAAATTTTTTAAAACTAGCTGGCTAATTCAGCTAAAACATATAGCTAGCTTTTACCTCAATAAAACCGCATTCCTGTATTAATTTCATTTTGGAATTAGTTTTATGTCATTCGATGCAAATATTTTACATATTACACTCTTACTATAGATAATATTACACATATTTTAGCTAGTTCGAATATTCATCATCGATAACAAGACCCCGAAAAACTACTTCGAATATTTTCTAAATGTGTGATAATTGTGTGACAAATGTTGAGGAAAAGGGTAACTTGTGATTTCATTGTTGTGTTAGTTGGATGAACATGTAGAGAGTTTGATAGTGTAGCTAGTGTGCTGCTAAAGTAATGGTTGGAATGCTAGCTAAAATGAATTTCTAGCTTAATAGTTTACTTTTATGACCCTCTAAATTTGTGTTAAGTGCAATATTTCACCTCCAGCTAACAGATTTGTCAAACAACACTGGAGTTTTACTTTAACAGGTAACAGCTAAAAAACAAACTCGACAATTGTGGACTTTTGGATTTTATACCCTGATGAAAAAACAGACATCTAACAAAATAATTGATCCTTTTCGACGTGTTTTTTAGTCTCTATTTAACCCTTTAAAGTCTCGGCTTATTATTATTATTACTAATTATGCATATTACTGTGAATTATTCAAACTACAGTAAAACTGGACTTATCAAAAGATTCGATTTATATTCGGAGATAAATGTTTGTGAATTGTGTTGTCTGATATTGGACCCTTAGGAACATAGATTAGACTTGCCCGATCACCCACATCAGAGTTGCTCCCAATCACGTTTGTTTTGCAATTAATCTCCAGATCTTCCGATCATAATAAAAAGTAACGATATACATCACTCAGACAGTTACACAACAATTAGCGTAAAGTAATCGGATCGTCCGAGTTTAACAGCAAAAGCCCTCCGATCTATTATTCAGTACTTATGCACAGATGAAGACGCTGATTAAATGAACGGTTTCAGGATTGGCCAGTTTCCAGCGCAATTAGCATTTTAGTCTGACCCGACCCTACGACGAAGCGTTATAATTACACTGGTGCATACGGTGTAGCCCGATTACACCGTCACACACACTCGACATCAGGGTGTGTTTGGTTTTCTTTAAATGTTACATCGTCTCAGAAAAGGAGTTTGAGTTAAAATGATCGTGCAGGTTGAATATCGAGGTTTTCCGCGTAATCGGAGTGCACGATATATCGTTTATTTATGTATCGCGATAACGATCTTTACATTACTGACCAGTAACTTGAACATCTTAGGCCTTTAACTAGTACATGTTACAACAATGGTTTTATTCATTGATGCACCATATAATGATGCCTTATAACGCAGCTATTAAACTGTATTTATTTTGCACCACGTGACTACATGGCAAAAGACTGATTTGCATATTCCAGCGTGTTGTTACGTATGAAACGCCTATTAATATCGCGATTATAGAGGTTATATCGAGCGTCCCCCTGCGAAGCCCCGCTTGGGGGTCTGGTTTATCACCTGCTGCTGGTTGTAGCTGTTCCTCTGCTGCAGGAAGGCGCCGTGCTGCGGGCTGAGCGGGGAGCGGCGGCTGGGTGCGTGCTGCGGCGGAGTGCCGCCCATCTGCGGCGAAAACGAAGCGCCAAAGCCGTGCGCGTTCAGCCCTGGGGAGAAGCTCTGGAAGAAGCCGGGATTTACCGAGGACGGGAGTCCTGGATAGAATCCTCCATCAGGTTCGTTTCCAGGCAGGATGTGACTCCCGTTGTTGGATACATGCGGCGGAGGGGAGCTCGTGTGCACTGACCAGGGTGCACCACCGAACCCGTGCAGGGAGGAGGAGGGCGACGCAGCCGAGGTCCCGTGATGCGGAAGGCTCGTAAAGGCCGCCGCGAGATGTGCGCCCGCGGGCTCCATCCGGATCTGGACCTTGTTGGGACTCACGGACGAGCTCGAAGGCGCCGCGGCATCCGCCAGCGCGTCTTCCGTGAGCTGCCCGGGGCCTTCTGGAGCGCCTTCGGTGTCTGCGCGCTGGTTCTCGCCCCTCTCTCTGTCAAGGTCACGCAGAGACGTGACAGCGCCGAAGCGGCCTTGTGTCGCCGCCGTGTAGTCTCCGTAGTCGTAGTCCGTGCGGTTCCCGTTGTCCACGACGCCGGTGGACGGCGATCGATCGGCCGCTGCGTTCACAGACTCGTCGCACGGCTCGGTGGACGCTGCCTGACGCCGCGAGGCTGTCACCCCCGCGGGCTCATCCTGCATGGTGCGCCGGGGCGCGGCGCACGGAGCGTATAGCGGCGACGCGGCCGCGCTGTTGGTGCTGCTGTTGCCGCTCCGCGAGGGACACGGCGGCGACGCGGCGGGGAGGAGGAGCTCGCCGGCGGCGGACGGGGAGAGGCTCGAGTAGGACGATCTGAACGCGCCGAACAGTCCGCTGCCGTGGTCGAGACTCGCTGTCTGTAACAAGCCGAAGCCGTAATCACCCATTTAATATTCGGGAATAAAACGGGAGCCCTTTTTTTTCTCTCTCTTTCTTTTTTTCCTCCTTTTTTCCCCTTAGAACAAAACGCGCAGTGACCTTTAACTTCCTATACAGAGAGAGAGAGAGAGAGAGAGGAGGAGCTGTAGGGGGTCGGTGGTCGATAAAACCGTAGTTACCTGGTCGTCCGCGTATTTATTTTATTATAATTATAAAATGATATTTTATTTTGTATTATTCTTTTTTTTTTATTCCTCCACCGACCGACTGCGCAGCCCCCCTTCCTCCGCGTTACCCGGCCGCTCATCTGATCTGCTGCGGCAGCGGATTAAAAAAACTCATCCGCTTGCGTCACGACATAATTTATGCAAAACCACGCCTACGCCTCTCGTTGAACCGAACGAGGAGCTTCGCCGCAGTGTTACGTCACCTCATGAATTATTCACGAGGCTTCTGAATTATGAATGAGGCGCAGCAGCAGTATCACAGAGCTTTTTTTTTTTTTTTTTGCGCTTACAGCTCGGGCTGTGTCCTAATCCTCTGGTTAGTGTTTCACTCAAATACTTTGACACATCATGTCAGAGTGCGATTTGGAACGCGTAGGCGTTGGGGTGTCAAAAATTATCATGGCATTATCATGATATTAAAAATTACACGTTTTACTCAAAGGGTTATGCTTGCACGTTTTGCATCTTTCTGAAAACATATTTAAGACAGACCTTTTTTTCTAACGTGATGCCATATGGCTGCCTGGAACACCGAATAAAATCAGGGATTGGCACAGCGCATGCGCACAAAACAATGCGCAGTGACGCTCCATTGCTATAAATAGCTGATTATTTAAAAAAATATATTTTTTTCATCTATCAGTGTGTCA